>JANHFS010007134.1:0-10082 GCA_032467975.1 Trimeresurus albolabris
CACTGGAAGTTTTTAAGAAGAGACTGGACAGCCATTTGTCTGAAATGGTATAGGGTTTCCTGCCTGAGCAGGGGTTGTTGTTGTTGTTGTTGTTGTTGTTGTTGTTATTAGTAGTAGTAGTAGTATTTTTAATTATTTTTTCCCTACATGATCAATTAAGATCAAACTTTTTATTATGTTTTAAATAGAAAATCATTTTGGACTTCTCCATGAGTCTTATGTATTCTTTTACAGTATAATACTATTAAAAGTTAGATGAAATTATGTGGGTCCATGTGTTCTAGGACTTTCTCTGGATTATCTTTTTAACAGCCATTTTATTTCATCTTTTGCTATCACAAAACAGGCAGGCACAAACTTTATTTTGGTTACTGACCAATAAAAAGTTAAGTTTCTTAAGAGAGTTTTTATGTTCCTTTAAAAGCTTCTTTATATTCATTTTACCCAATTTTTTTCCTGAGATCACATTATTTTGCTTTATAAATATTTTCATGACAAATTTTAAAACTTTCCATTATTCTTTTGGAATTATATGACTTTTCCATCTGGAAAGTTAATTTAAAAGATGATTTCTAATAATCTTTTTTAAACATATGTTTAAATAAAAATGTTTTTGCTAAGTCTGTAAAAGTTGTGATTTAAAATTTACTGTTGGATGTGATAATCTAAGATATGGAAGTTAAGCTTTTTCAGAATTCTGTTTGTAATATATTTAACATTCAGTCAATTAGCCTCTTAGTTTCTTCTTAAACTTTACTGGCCTTACATTTTTCTTTTGAGCAAGGCGAAGAGTAAGACAAAAGAAAGCAAGGGAATTCTTGATCTCTAGCAGATTACATTCCCTGCTAAGAAGTTGACAATAGTCAAAGAGGTTTATCCTTTTCAGGCAAGCTATAACTATGTATAAGGGAAACATTTATTTGCATGCGGCATATCTTGCATAATCCAAGAATATATCAACTTTCCAGATGAAAAGAATGCATAGAAAGATGGGGAAAACAGCATGTAAATGGGCATCATCTTTAGTTGGACTGGACCTTTTTCAGGGTCCAGAGTCAATATGAAGAAAGTAATTTCCAATTAGCATCTGGGAAAAAAACCCCAGCTATTATAGAGAGATGAATTGCCAGAAATCAGAAAACTTTTGAGTTTCTGCATATCTTGCATGCTGATTATAACAGAGTTAGTCATATAACTATGACTAATCATATACATATAAGAGAAATGCCTTGGCTCACCTAATTGCATATAGTTACAACAACAAATCTCAGCATTTTGATTGAAAGCCTTAAAAGATAAGCCAATTACCTTGAGCATTCTGAACTCCCAGCTGATGCATTACATAGTGCTTCCATCAGGAAAGCAACCCCTATGTAAAGAATAAATGTGATCCTGTTCCTAGTCAGAATAGGCCAAAAAGAATCAGACTATTTAGATCATGGCTCCCCAACCTTCTTGGCACCAGAGACCAGTTTCATGGAAGACAATTTTTCCAAGGACTAAGAGAGAGATGGTTTCGGTTTCACTTGCTCGCCCACCGCTCACCTCCAGCTCTGCAGCCTGGTTCCTAACTGGGCCACAGACTGGTCCAGGAGTTGGGAACCTGATATAGATGATTTTATTCATTCATTTCATTCATCTGGCCACTTGTTGGTCCTATTCTCTTTTCTGCTTTTATTCCAGCTAGTATCAGTTCTCCAATAATCTTCTATCTGATAATTTTTAGGGGGTCTGAAACTAGCTAGGAAAAGTCATCTTTGGGACTTTTGTTGCAACTGCATTGAATACTGAAATGCTTGCTTCTGGCATTTAACTGTCCTACATCTATGAAGTGGACATATATAGTATAGTGAGGCTTTTTAATGATGTATTGAAATTACTGATCTGCACCTACAGATTTTATGATACTAAAAACATAGATACAGTGATATAATTATATTTCTACAATCTCCTCTAGAAGACATGTTTTCTTGAAAATTTGCTTTCTTTCAGGACTCAGACAAACATGATAAAAATCTTCCCTTGAATTTACATTGCATCTTCAACTTGCGTCCAATTCAGCCATAGTGAGGCCATGCTTCTTTTGGCAAAAAGTAGAACTAGAAGCATACAGAAAGATAAGTATAAAACCACTTAAGATGCTACAAAAAAGTTGAAGTAATCATTATGTATTAAATGCAAGTCCTATTTAATGCAAATAAAGATTCAGATTTTTGCAACTTTTTATGCTATCTGCATGAGCTTGAGGTTTCTTTTTGGGGTACATATATCCCTTGTTACAAAAATAAACTAGATTATTTCACCCTCTTTATATTTAACCTTGCCAAAACTAACTTATAGCAGTTTATAAATAAATAAAGTTCAATCTGTTCCACAGTAACAGAGAGCTTAGAAGAACAAAGGACAAAGAAAACAACCAATGTCCAAGAAAATCCTACCCCTATCTATTCTGTCCAGACCCCATCAAATGTTTGCCCATATACTAAATCAATTAAGGTCATGATTTTTCTCCTACTGAGAATATACTGCACCTCATAAATTGTATTATTATTCTGTATTTACCATGAATGCATGAACTACTATGATACGGCTACTTAGTTAAAATTTAAATTGGTTCTTCTTTTAGATTTCTGTTTATTTTCAAAGTTTATATCTTTTCTTAGGCTGCTCCAAGCTTCTTTTCAATCTTAACCAGTACAAAAGAAACACAGCTGAAAGTACACTAGCTGTTTAAATATGAACATTTCAACAAAATGGCCAAAATTATGTTTAAGGAAACATTACTGGTGTTACTAAGCAGAAAACTTTAACCTGCTGACACAAGGAGGCAAATATTCTGGAGGATATATCTCTGTTTCCATTATGGCGATGTTATAGAAATAGAAATGGATCATAATTATTGTACATTGGACATAATCCATTTTTGGTATTTTTCATGCATCTGAGGACATGAAATAATTATAGGTTGTCTTATTTCAAAATAGTTGTAGTGTATTTGATGGCTAACCAAGAGGAGCAGAAGATTACTTAGCTTATCTAAATTTCAATTTTGTGTTTTATGAAGTTATAAATTTTCTTAGCCAAAGCAAATGACAATAGGTACAAAAATGTATTGTTCATATGAGATTGAAAAAAGCAGAGCCACAACTACATTGCTAAGCATAAAAAGGTTTTATCAGCTAGCTGATATTGGAAACACTGTAATATTGCATAAATTTCTATACTAATTTATACATTTAAAGAGATAACATAAACCACGATCAAGTCAAAGTATTTTGATATTGATATTCTGATTATAATGTCAGTCAAACACCACTTCCGATCAATTAAACAATAGTAGTTTCTACCAAAATGTTTATTACCCTGAATTTAAGAACTAAAATATGTTGTTATAATTACTGGAACATAATAATAATATTTAAAAAATACACATTCGGGGAGAAAGAAATCCAAAGTCAACATTTCAAATGTTGCACACAAGATAGATAGCATATGTGATATTAATGGAATGAGTGTCTACCACATTATTGAGTTACAACTAACGTATCTTTGGTCTATATAAGATATACTAAGTGAAGAATCTCAATTTAAAAAAACATGCTAATCATCTTTATAAATATTAAGGAAAATCTTTATAAATATCACAATGCAAATTAAAGGCAATATAAAAATAATTGGCAATATATATCTTTCATTTAAAAGATACTCTAAAAGTCTAGCAGTATATCCACATACATGTTCACAATATAATATAGGTTATGGTTCAATTTACTGTTTTCTTTATCTATGTAAAGTTTAGTCAGTTGTATTTAGAGCAAAGTGTTTCATTTTTGACAATGTCATTTAACACAAAATATTAAAAGATATGTAACAATTGTAGAGATATATAAGGATACATGTTTTCATACATGTTATAAGGTAAAATTGAAAAGTATGATTTTTCAAGATGCTGAGTTAGCATTGAGGAGAAAAACTTCTTTTAACTCTCTTCTAATTACCATATGGCATAGGAGCAAACATAACCTCTGTGCTTTGTTTATCAAAGTATAAAAAGCCAGAAATTCTCCCCTTATTTTCATGTCATGTTACTAGCTGCAACTAAGTCCTGGCAAAAAATTTACTGTAAATTACATCTAAAGAGGATTTCTCAATGATAGTGGTACATGTTGTACAACTAAATGCTTTTAAAGATTCATTTTAATATCCCCTGTACCATTTTTATGGACTACAGAATGTTGGCATGACATTGAAATATGACAGTGAAGTATTAGTGTTAAAATGATAAACATATTACCTTTATCATATATTTATCATAAATGTAGGATGTGAAACATTAATGGAAGACAGGAGGACTATCTACACAGGCATATTCATTACAACCCCTTTTTTCTTTTTCTACATGGAAAGAAACTAAGGGCTTAATTTTGAGACTGATAGATTCATTTTTACTGAACATTTCAAAGAGACCTGTTGTTCCGGACTCAGGCTTGGAAATATTTCTTATATTGAATCTGTTGTCTTCATTCAAAGTGATGAACTGTCAATTTATGTTTGTGACATAATGAAAGCACACTGCAGGCCAAACATCAGTGTCTCATTAGGTTAAGAGAATGATTTGTTGGAATTTCCATATCTTTTTTCTTTGCAAAGAGTCACAAATAACATTTACACATTAAATCCCCTTCAAACCTTAAGTATTTTTTCAGGAAAATTGCAAATATTTGTAGCAGACATGTTCATAGACAGTTTCTGTTTTATGCCTCCAATTAATTGACTGTTATAGTTGTTTTGCTCAATTCCCCCCCCCCATTATATAAATACTACTTTTTTCTAGAGCACACTATTCCATTCACTCATATCACTATTTCACTTCTATCTCATTACAATACTTGAGTACATCAATCCTAATAACTATGCTACATCACTAAAATCAATAAATATCTCTAGTGGTATCATATCAAGAACAAATATGTGCAGGTTTGTGTATCTATCTTTATCATCTCTATCTATTTTATCTCTATCATCTTTATCTTTATTCTTATCTCTATCTCTGTCATCTCTATCTTTATGAATAAATCAAGGTTTTCCTCTTCAAAAACAAACTCCAAAATGAAGGTCCTTACCTATGATTCATCTGTCTTTTCCCCAGATATTCTCTTCCATTGATGCCTATGGAATGGCAATGGCATTGGTTTATAATCTCTACAGTACACTAACTTGGATGATGAATGTGAGTGTGCTGTAGTCTATTCTAGCATCCTATCATATAAGCATGCTACTTGATCTACAGTATTAGTATTTTTAACTGATAAATAGAAGATGCTATAGGAGAGATAGTATATGTTCTCATAGCTTTTCTATAAACAAAAACTCCCCATAGGGAAGTGGGGCTATTTCTAAGGTGACAAGAAATAGGACATAGATGGAGTCTTAGAGAATTTTGCAAGAAAGAAGAAAAAGTAGAGATGTAACTGATAGAGGAGAATATTTGTAGCTCAGGGTTGAACTGTGGGGTCCTTGGTGCTCTCAGATCTTGGCTAATTTCTTGCAAATGTTTTATTATCAAATTAGATAATATCAGCAGTGCTACTCTCAATGATGTTACTTAGTTTGATAATGAAAAGTCTGCAAGAAACAACCGAGCTCAGAGAGCACCAAGGACCTGCAGTAAAAAAAGAGAAATAACTGGCAAACCAAGAAGGTAGACAGTATTGGCTTTTGAAAGTTTGTTGCGGGTTTGAAAGAAGTTGGGACAAGACACTCAGAAATGAGAATCTCTACTCTCAAAAGTAGAGCAGAGAGCCCTAGGAGAGATAACGTTGACTGAAAAAAGAGAACCAAGATGGAACAAACCTGTTCTCTGAAGATATTTTTTAGGGGAAGCTGAAGACACAGAGAACTATGAACTACCTGGACAAAAAAAGGCCAACCAAGGAAAATGAATTACATTGTCAGATGCAATGAACTAAGAATGACATGATGATTTACACAGAATAGTTTCTTTATACTCACACATGGAAAGAATCTTGCCATATTAAGTGCAATCTGCATCAGATCTACCCTATCGCCTCTCTAGACCTCTTCCTGCACACCGAAGATTCCAAGCTGATTTGCCTCGTAGTTCCTATTGAAAGACCCCTCTCTCCAGTGACTCTGGACCAGATTCCACCACAGATGCAAGTATAATTATCCTTACTTATTTCTGATTAGAAAATAGGATGGAAATATCTAGCAATATTCACATTTAGACAACACATATCATACAGTATACCTAATAAGGCAGATTTCACCAGGAGTAGGAAACTTTACTTTGCCATTACAGAAGAACTCTCTTTAAAATATCTGATCAATAGAGTCTGAGTCAAGCTGCTGCTCATTGCCTTATTGCAAGTGTGGGAAACTATGGCCCGTTTATGTCTTGTGGAGCCATAAAAGTCGTAAGTCATAAAAGGGCCATAGTTCCCCACCTCTCCCTTATTGCTACAGTTATCTGTGCCAGTAGTGGGGAAATTGTAAAAGAATGTGGCTTAGAATAGAAACTAAAGACTTGTGTTGCTTTGCTTGCAGAATAAAAAGAGTAAAACATTCACTAGTGATGACTGATGAACCATGTCTTAGATCAAGTCCCCCAAAACCCACAAATGTTTGTGTCAAAATCCCTCATGGATCTTACTATTCTATTCTACATTGTTATTATCTAAATTAGACTACATCTACTCATGATGATAATAGCTGAACTTTGTTTTGCACATACTGATGCAACAGTTCTATATAATCTTGGTGTGCATTTTTGCAAGGGCTATTGGCTATTCAGTCTTCAGGCTCCATATTTACTATCATACACAACTTTAAGTACCAGGATTATTTTGTTAGCCTGGTCCTCTAGTAATAGGAGTGTGTTTTTTCATTGCAGGAAAGAGAGTACTGAATGCACTGGAGTTCGAGACATTTTCCCTTATCTGAATTCTTATCATTGCCACCTGGCTGTGAACTTGCCTTTTGTCTATTTACATTTCATTTTATATTCCACCATCTTAACACAAGTACAGCCATTACTTAGTGCTGCCTTTCTCTAACGACAGCCCAACCATACTGCAACCACATGACAAGCCAGAATCCAGCAAGCACTGTCTGACTGCCTAACACTGTCCTTGGGTTGCAGAGTCACCTATGTCATCTTTAACACTAGACTTTGTACTTAGAATAAGAAAAGGTTGGTGGGGCACAAAAGGAATGAGAGAAAAAGAAGAAGCAGGGCAGAAAATTTTGTATTTTACAGCATGAATTGGACTGACAAGGCTAGATAACATTTCTAATTTTGTGAATTATTTCCTTTTTAAAATCAATTTATGCCTATATCTATTTACAACCTAATCCATCAAATCTAATGTCTGTGCATTCCATCAAAAACAGCCAGGCTAGATAGATGTAGCCTCTATAGCAGGGGTGTCAAACTGCTGGCCTGTGGGCCAGTTGAATCATGCTGAGGCTGTGCCCACCCCAGCTCTGGCAATGCAAAAAAGTTTGATATGTTGCGATATGTCAAGTGATGCGGCGAGTTTGACACCCGTGCTCTAAATTATCTGGGATCCAGTGAGTCTGGCACATTGCGAGACATCACATTATCTTGGCGTCACACTTCACTGAACATTAACCTTTAAAAGACATTGTTCCAATTTAAAGCAAAAGATCTCCTCCCATAATAATCTCCTTAGAAAGCTTGCTGGAACTGCTTGGGGTGCCCATCCCATTACTCTATGAATGGTTGTTCTTGCACTGTGTTTCTTGGTAGGAGAGTACACCTGTTCTGTTTGGGACCTGCCTATGCACTCTACACAGGTGGATAGGGCACTTAGTGATAAATGCCATACCGTTACTGGATGTTTGCGCCCCACTCCACTTGGTAAACTATATATCTTGGTCGGAATAGCCATGCCAGGTGTTAGAAGGAGTGTGGCACAAGACATGAAATATGGAAAGGTATTGCATAGTCCAGCACATCCATTATTTAAGCCAAGTACCTCCTACAAGAAGAAGCTTTATTGATTATATTGAGGAAATTGGTATTACACCTCAAAGAGAATGACGAAAAAGATGGAAACTTCAAGTTAAACATCTACATAATTGGATAGAACCGCTTGAGCAATTACTTGGAGAAGGAGTGGACAGTTTGGAAATATTTAAATAGACAGTGCACTGGTTTGGCTAGAACACGGGTCAGCAACCCGCGGTTCTTTGAACCACCACCTATGGCTCTGGAGCTCCTGGGTGCCCAACCCCCTGGGAGAAGCGCGCCAGGAATTCCCTTTCCTGGGCTGGCCCCGTCCAAGGCGCACGTGGCCGTGGAGCCGCACGGGAAAGCCCCGGGATCCCTGCTGGGAGCGGGCCAGCCCTCCTGCAAGCTGCGGCTCAAGGAAGAGCAGCCCCTGCGATCCCCAGCCAGCACGACTGTTTGCCCCGCCAGCTGGGAAGGCGCGCCCGGAGTCCCAGCTGCGGTGAAGGAAGAGGGAAATGCAGCAATGGTAGGAGAGGAGAGCCTCCTCCTGGGGCCCGGGGCCAGCTTCCTTGCCCTCTCCTCCTCCCCTTCTTCCTCCTGCTGCCCCACAGGCGGCTTGGGTGGGTAGCAGGGCAAGAGAGGTGCCTGGGGGGGCCAGCTGGGCAGGCAGAGGGGCTGGTCAGGCAGAGAAGCTGCAGCAGCCGTGACTACATCAGATGGGCGGCGGGCGAGGCCAGGCAGCATGGAGTCCCAGCTGGGGCGGCGGCGGTGGCTTCCTCAACCCTCCTCCTCCCCTTCTTCCTCCTGCTGGCTCTCGGGTGGGTGCCGGGGCAAGAGGGGTGCCCGGGAGGGGCTGGCAGGGGCCAGTCAGGCACAGCAGCCGCATCGTGGCCACGGCCAGCGGCCCATGCGGCACCAGCTCCCACTGCGGCACGCTGCAGCTACATCGGATGGGTGGAGGGCGAGACCAGGCAGCATGGAGTCCCGGCGGCAGCAGCTTCCTCGCCCTCCTCCTGCCCTTCTTCCTCCTGCTGCCCCCCAGACAGCAGTCCAGGCTGGGGCATGGCTGGCGGCAGCATCACTCCCTGGGCAGCCAAGCCGGCCATGCGTCTCCCTGAGCTGGTCCCAGCGGCAGTCCCAGCGGGGGTGGCAGCTGCCGGGGGCATCACTCCCTGGGCCGCCCCTGGGCAACTGAGCCAGTCACGCGTCTCCCCAAGCCGGTCCGGGCAGCAGTCCTGGCGGGGGTGGTGGCCTGCGGGGGCATCGCTCCCTGGCCGTCCCTGGGCAGCCGAGCCGGCTACATGTCTCCCCAGGCCATGCCGGGCGGCAGTCATGGCTGGGGCGGTGGCTGGCAGGGGGCCAGCTGGGCCGGCAGAGGAGCTAGTCAGGCAGAGCAGCTGCAGCATTGCGGCCAGGGCCAGCGGCTCATGTGGCACCAGCCCCCGCCGCAGCCCGCCATGGCTACATCGGATGGGCGGAGGGCGAGGCTGGGCAGCGTGGAGTCCCAGCAGCAGCAGCTTTTTCGCCCTCCTCCCCTTCTTCCTCCTGCCGTCCCCTGGACGGCATTCCAGGCTGGGGCGATGGCCGGCACCAGCATTGCTCCCTGGGCAGCCGAGCTGGCTACGTGTCTCTCCAGGCTGGGCCAGGCAGCAGTCATGGTGGGGGCATCGCTCGCCTGCTGGTGGGGGCATCGCTCCCTGGGAAGCCAAGCTGGCCACGTGTCTCACCGGGCCGGGCAGCAATCCCAGCTGGGGCGGCAAATGGGTAGCCGCGTCCCTTTGCCTTCCTCCGGAGGCAGAACTCCGGCCTCCTGCAGCAGGCTGATAGGTGAGCCCGAGCAGCCATATACTGCCGCCTTGGAGGGTTTGCCGTAGCAGCTCCTTCTCCCCGTCTCCTCCTCCACTCCCTGGGAACCTTCACGCCAAAAGGCAGAAAGAAGAAAGTCCCAGAGAGGGGAACGCGGGGTGGGGGGAGAGCAGTCTTCTCTGAGGGGAGAAGCCAGGACAGCAGAGCCGTCCATACTTTAAAAATTTAACATGTATGGGAGAGGAGAATACACCGCAGCACAAGGGAAGGCAGGGGGGAG
>JANHFS010007134.1:21966-32943 GCA_032467975.1 Trimeresurus albolabris
TATTTTGGATTTCTTTGTGGTTTAAAGTCATTGTTGTTTGAATTAGTTGCAGTATACTATATATCTCCTCCTGTGAAGTATATATATTGTCTTTTTTTGTCACAGCTGTTCTTTGTTGTTAAAACTTTGAAGATCACAAACACAGATTAGCTTTTCTCAGGTTTTGCCAAGTCTTATATTAAAGTCATAGCTGTCATAATCTTCATCCACCATTAGATGTCAGCAACTGTTTTTCAATTTCCAAAATGTACAATTATCTTTAAAATGAGAGTCTTAACCATTCAAACAGTTTTAGATTTATCCAGATTTAAGTTTTAAATTTCAGGTTTTATATTTATTTTGCTTCCATATAGTTTGATCCTCCATAAAAAGATTAATTCGTTGCTTCCATTAGTATAAGGGTGGGATGGAAATCCCCCCTCCTTCCCTTTCGGAGGTATTTTGCTTCTTGGGGATCTTTTCCAGGAAATTAAATGTAGAGTAGAAAAGAGAAGATCGTATTACTCACCCAGTTTCAAGCATGCTGTTCACAGTTGTGCTGGTTAGTGCTTTTGGACTTCGGCTGCTAGTAGGTTGGGCTGATCGATGCAATACGGCCAGCCTTTCTCTTCTCGGGTTAGAAGGCTTTCCCCAAGTCGAATGGAACAGCCGCCGCCATTCCAGAATCGTTGGAGCACCCTTCTTTCTTTGGTTGCCTCTCCGGGGCGACTTAGACCCATTTAGGATCCCCAGGCAGGGCAAAATTAGTCACGGGAGTGCGGAAAATCCGCAAGCCCGCAACCAGTCGCTATTGCGCAAAACTGGAAGTCACTGGCTTAGCTTTCTTAAGTGCTTCATGTACATTATTCACAATACTTAGGCAAAGGGGTTCATAGTACTATTCCCAGTGGTAGGAAGAGACCTGATTTATGTGAGGTTTGAAGTATATTAGGATCTTGTCGTCTCAAATTTCCTTCCAGTCATACTGGATATTAGTGTTGTCTAGGGTTGATGGGAACTGAAATCCATATACAGAGGAAGTACAAGATTAGGAAAGGTTGCATTGTACTGGTATTTCCCTTGCACACTCTTCCTTGTTTTATTGTTCTCCCCTTCCCCCTCCTGCTTTTAAGGATGGTGGCTTTTACAAACATTAAATAGTACAAACACTTAAATTATTCTAGGCAGATTTGTTACAGAGCCCATGAAAGAACATCAATTAGAAAAGCAGCCTTAAGGCTAGTTGCTGTGGTATGCAAACTGTGAAGCAATTGCTTTTTGCGTGGCACACCTTTAAGGTTGCAAGAACTCTCTCAATGGGGATAGCTCCCCACAGCTGTCTCTTCTCAGAATTTCTGCAGACTTTGGGAGAAGGGCACTGCACTTGCCGTGATGTTTTCTAAGCAATTGTTGGATGGAAGCTGGTTCAACAACTACTGCAGTTTTCAATAAACTTCAGCTGTGTGTTATAGGATTCCCTGCGCTGTGGGCTAGTTCAAAGTACTTCTATGCTGTTTCCTATTCAAAATAATTAAAACCAGCAATTAAAACCATAACTTAAAACACACAAAAACAAATGTAAACATATTTTGTAACATAATACAGAATAAAAGAGCAGAACACTTCTGCGTGTCAAGACTGTGAGACCCAAGAGGGCAGCATGGCTGCATCTGGTCATTGTTATCCAATTAGCACCGCCCAGGGAGCACATATAGCTTAAAGACAGTGCCTCTCAACTTTGATGACTTGAAGATGTCCGGACTTCAACTCCCAGAATTCCCCAGCCAGCATAGAATTCTGGAAGCTGAAGTCCAGACATCTTCAAGCTGCCAAGATTGAAAAACACTGGCTTATGGATACCGGCAACTATTGCTCCCTATTGTGTGTGTATATTTTCTTCTCTTCTGCCATGTTCTCATCATACGCTAAATTATAAAAGAGCAGAACAGTAATAAAGAAAAAGCAGAAATTGAAGTTTTAAAATCACATCAATATTATGAAAAGGTCTGGGAGAATGAAATGCCTGGTGCTGACAAGGCAGCAGAGATGACACCAGGTATGCCACACTGGAGAGGGAATTGGGGGACAACCATTGAAAAAGTTATTCCTTGCTTCTCCATGAGAGGACACCCAGAGTAGACCCATGGTAAGATATGGGCACGAACATGTATGGCCCCAAGCTATGAACAAGTTTATAGGTTAAAACTTTGAACTGGGATTGGAAAGGAAGTGGGAGCCAGTGAAGATCATAAAGAACAGGAGTGCTGTTGTTTAGTTCCAGTAAAATTATTGTGGTAGCTCTCAAAGGTCAGGGAAATCAGGAAATTCAGGCAGTTCAGATGAGTATGAAGATTTATTGCAAGCTAACTACTAACTGTCAAGGGAGATCTCTTGTGGATATGTAGGGACTTATGACTGATGACACTTTTGACTCATTTCTCCGGCTCAGCATGGTCATCTCCTACATCAGTGTTTTATACTAGTGGTCATTTTTGAACTATTTTCAAAGGCAGATCTGGGTATAATACATTTTAATAATATAATTTCATCATTGTGAGATTATCTCTATCTAAGTAAGACCATAAGAAATATGCCAACCTGATCTAGTGAAAAGTATTTTATCTCCAGAAGCTCCTTGGCCTCTAACATTGAAGATCATTCAGGAGCACTTCCAAAGTACAAACCTCTTGGGTGAGTGCCACCCATATGGAACAATCTGGATAATATCACCTGTGGTCTCATATAGATACAGAATAGTGTGAGGGATAGAAGGAAAACTAGAGGAATCCTCAGCTCAGATACCGTGAGGTCAGATAGAAATTGCACAGCTACAGATGGCTATCCAAATATGAGCAGAGACCCAACTGAGATAATTAAGGGTACCAAAAGTCATTGGAAACTTCTAACTTCTAACACATTCCCTGATCTCTGTCCATTTTAATGAGTCTGGATCAGTGGTGGAATTCAGCCAGTTCGTACTGGTAGCTAAATTTTGCTACATTCGAAGAACCAGCTAGCTTGCAGAAGTCCAGTCTAGGCCTGAGAGGCCTGGAGGAGGCCTCCCATGGCTAGAACAGCCCACCAGAAGTGCATGGATGCCACTTCCGGAAGTCCATTCTAAGCCTCAGAGGCCCAGGCCTACATCAAATAAGAGAACCGGTTGTTCAGGTATTTGAATTCCACCACTGGTATGGATCCATCTAGTGTCTTAACCACTAGCCCAAAGTGGCTTTCATTTTTTCTTGCCATCCTTAACAAAGGAATATCAAAGTTTGAAGAGTGCATGTGTATGTATGTAGTTTTTTTTTCTAAAATGAGATGGGTAGCCCATGACCTACATGTAATCCTAGCATTAATTCTGTGCCTCCCCCTTTTTTTCTAGAATAAAAGGCAAAACAGGACTACTAAGACCCTGTAAAGTTTAACACACCTCTTATACATCCCTAAAAACTCACTCTTCCCAAAATGAGCCACATAGTTTGACTTTCTCTCTTCCAGGAATCTTATCACTAAGTACATGCTGTGCAGCTCTCAGAAGAATGATTTTAACAATAGCTGAGCCTTAGACATGAAAAGATAATCTACCCAGCACTTTTAACGTTGGCACTGGATAAGTAAAGCTAGAAAATTATTGCCTCTTTAATAAATACACTGTTTGCTGATAAACAGTGCATGCATAATACATCTTCATGGGGGTTATTTCACTTATTTGGGAGGGGAAAAAACCCTTCTTTGTGCAAATTGAGAAGGATTTAATTTCTCTCTCCAAGGTACAGGGAGATGTCAATGGATATTGTTTTCCAAACAAGAGATTTATTTTCTCCTATGGGCATTCCAAAGATACTTCTGGGCACAACTATAACACATGCTTATGTTTGTACAATTTCTTGATTTGGAGGAAAAGTTGAAACAAATATTGGATTGCAGTTTTCATAAAAATTTAAAGACCTTTTAGCAAGAAGTCTCAGTTATTTCCAAGAGAGGTTGGTTTGGGATTCTTGGAAGACTGGATCTTACATAGCAAATTCTTCTATGAACTAAAGAGACTACATTTCAGGGAGAAGCCATAGGTGCAAAAACATATAATCACGAGATTAATGGAAACCCTCCCCCTAGATATGCACATGCAATGCCCTTAAAAAGCTGTTGTTTTGCATGGCCCATACAATTTACATTAGCAGCTCTGAAAGCATCCTGCATCTTCCCATAACCTTTTCATGGTAATATTAATTGTGCTATTACGTGCTTCTGACTGGTGATATTATTTCATAACAAACTAATTCTTCTGGGAGACCTGGGAATATAGTCACTAGAGGAATGAAGAAGATATCTTCTATGGTTATATTCAGGGCCTGTATCTAAAAGAGGCATTGAGTTTTTATGCATCCTTTCAACTGCTAAAACACATTTTATCCTGAGAGTAGCTTTCCCCCTCATGAGCTGATGGGACCAATATGATAGATTGATGTTGGTGGATATGATAGATACTGTACTGTATATATGTCGAAGGCTGAGTTAATGCATGGGGGAATGAATGCATGTTGCAATGTGCAAGATGAGAATTATAAAGGAAATAAGAACACAGAGAATGCAGCATTATTTTCAAAGTGTTCAGAACATCGAATAGAATGTATATCTGAGAACGTGGAAAAACTTCTTTATACTATTGTCCATTTTAGTTCAGACCTATCGAAAGTGACATGTTAGGAATTCTAATAGGATTTTTTTGTGTTTGTGTGCCTTATCTAGAGATGGCATAGCTTGACCCTGGGGCGATGTAATAACTTATATAGATATTTTGAAGTAGTAACAATATGAATGTTATATCATTCCATTGTAGGCTGTCTTAGTAAAAAGTATGGAAAGATACAAGAAATCTCTGTCTATTTTTTACATTCTAAAACTTTCGACAGATTTCGCCAGGTTATATTAGCTAGTAGTAATGGAAGTACTTTAAAGACCAACACATCAAGAAGCCACAGACTGGGAGCAGGAATAAAATTTATGCCAGATGATCTACATAACTTTTGCTAACACAGTTTCTCCTTATTTTTTCTATTTCTAAAGTGTACATTCCAACTTTATAAGGCCAATCATTTTCTTGAAATGGCTAAGGTATCTCTTAGGTTCAAATAAATGATTGCTCTATGCTTGTTTAAATCTTGGACAGCCTGGTACTTGCTTTAGTAATGGAATGTGATGATGTGCCATCTCTTAGGGCAGTGGTGGCGAACCTATGGCACGGGTGCCAGAGGTGGCACTCAGAGCCCTCTCTGTGGGCACGCATGCCGTCGCCCCAGTCCTAGGCCTTCAGCTGGGTTTTATAAAACATTTTCGCTTTAGGCCTCTGCTGCCGTGTGCAAAAAAAAAAGGTTCAGTCAATTTCAACTTCTCGCGGGGGAAAAAAAGATTTTGAAAGTTGGAATTGATTGAACTTTTTAGTCCCATCCAGTCTGCCGTTACCACCGCTGCCACGCCAACTCAATGGGCCATGCCCAGCCAATGGGCCACACCCACCCGGCATTCAACGATGCATGTGGGTTTTGGGTTGCAGTTTGGGCACTCAGTCTCTAAAAGGTTCACCATCACTGCTTTATATCTTTCCAGTATTTAATATTGTACTATGATTATATATTTATCCTGTTCCTTTATATCTTTATTGCTTTATGTTTTAACTTGTGTCCTATATTTTCATTCAATTTGTATATAGTTTTGAAAATTATGCTAATGAGCAGTGTAGTAGTGCTTAATTGATCAATGCACTGGCAAACATAACAGCTTAACAATGCCTCAGTATAATTGTTCCATACTTATACCAGTAACATTTTTATTTCTTAGTTAACAAAGGGTTATGCTAAATGGCAAAACATATTACTGATCTTAAAGCGCATTAGTATGATATAATTTAAAATGCAAAGCTAATCAGATCTATGATCCTGGATGCTTTCTAGAGCAGCTTTTATCCAGTGAGATAGGACAAATCTTGTCCCATATCCATTAGGTGAGGTTTTTTTGTGTGAAATGTGATCTATCACATTTAGCCAAAATATAATATAACATATGGTTCAGATTGTTATACAAACTCAGTCAACTGTGTTAATTAAATAATAATTTAATTTTACTCATCCTGTTTGGAACTTCTATTTTAATATGGGCAGACAAAAGTAGAATGGGTAGAGTACCCATCTTCCTTCACAGTTTGCCTTTTCACATATAAAGAAAATGATAAAAAGGAAAATAAATGACAACAATATGTACTTTAAGAATAACTGGGGAAAGAATAACGGCAAAAGGGTGAAACATATTCTTTCTCTCCAGTATTTCTCCACAGAAATGCATTGCATGTCTTCACTTGTTTGTTTGTTTGTTTGTTTGTATGTATGTATATATGTATGGTTTTATTTTATTTATACAGCTGTAAATTATACATTAACCATTTTGGACAACTTATATTTCATGGTCCCTGATATCAGAATGTTCAACCATTTGTGTGATCGGTAAAACTAAATTACTTATATATTTAGTTAATTGCTATTATTGATGATTTGGTTGTCATCTAGTGCTTCTACAGATGCCATAGTGCAATGTTAATTTATTTTATATATAAATTATTAATAGCATAAACTAGTCCCAAAACCAAGCATACACATATCTATATTTATAAGCACATACACACACATATCTGTTAGTGTGTATATATAGATATGCATACACAGACATATATGTATACATACATATGTGTGTGACTGTCTGTTTAACTGTATGCACACATACACAATCCCTGTGAGTAGTCCAAACAAGAAGCACAACTAGGAATACTAGCTCTATCTTTGTTGCAAGGTTACATTAACAGAATCTCTCAGAATCTCTCAGAATCATTAACCAGATACTGTTAATGCATGATCATACATAGTTAACAAACAAAAGAAAACTCTTAGTTCTCCAATCTTTTATTTCCTCACAAGTAAGTTATGTTCCCAAAACAACTATCTATATATTTATTATGTATCCCATAATAGTTACCTGGAAAAGTTCCTCTTAACTCAATTGCAAAAAATGAATCCATATTCAAATTATCACATTTACTTTGTGTACCAGCATTGAAAAGTGACATTGTCATAAAGGTCATTGCATATTATCCTATGCTTTGATTATGACATCCACTCAAAATCACCTTAATTATCTCTTTTGTGCTCTTTTGTGCTTCCCCCCCCCAAACCCCATTTGTGACACAGCATTTAGATTAGAATGCAGCTCAAAAACAAAATTTCCTTACTGTATTCTGTTGCACACAAATTTATTGCTGAAAACATTTTTGTATTGTATTTTTATAACGTGAAAAGGTAATGGAGAAAACATTTCCCAAATAAACAAGATTATGACAAAAAGGTTTGTGCAGTAGTAATAATAATATTCAATCACATATCAATATTAAGTGGCATAAGCAGGGCTTTTCAACCTTTTCACATTGAACCAGTTTTAGGACATGACAATATCTGAGTACCACCAGTCGCCTAGCAAGGTATCAAAAACTTGATGACCAAAAAAAAGAAAAAGAGTGATAAAAGTACAGGTAGTCCTCGACTTAGTGACTATTCACTTAATTCACTTAGTGACTGTTCGAAGTTACAACAGCACTGGAAAAAGTGACTTATGACCATTTTTCCCACTTCTGACCGTTTCAGCATTCCCAGGATCATGTGATTTACATTCGGATGCTTGGTAACTGATTCATATTTATGATGGTTGCAGTGTCTCAAGGTCATGTGATCCCCTTTTGCAAATTTTTGACAAACAAAGTCAATGGGGAAACCAGATTCACTTAACAACCTTTTATATCAGGGGTGTCAAACTCAATTTCATTGAAGTCCGCATTAGCATTGTGGTTACCATGGGGGGGGTTCCTTCCTTCCTTTTTCTCTCCCATCCTGCCTCCCTCCTTCCCTCCTTCCTTCCTTCCTGCCTGCCTGCACTGATCCTGGCACTTCTGCTGAGCCCTGACAGCTGATCCTCACTTCTGCAGGGCTGTCAGGGCTCAGCAGAAGCGCCAGGATCAGTGTAGGCAAGCAGGCACTGCTTTGCTAAGAAAAACCTCTTCACTTCTCGCTCTTTCTCTCCCTCTCCCGCCAAAACCTGCCCCTTTTATACCTTCTCTTCTCTCTGCCCTCCTCCTCCTTTTCTCTTCTGGGTGTGCCAGAAGCTCCAATTACTATGTTGCCACGTGCGCAGATCCTGGGGCTTCTGCCAAGCTCTGCAGCTCCAGCTGATCTCCTCCAGGTCTGTGTGGCACTGTTTTAGCTGGTTCCCTCCCCCGCTACACTTGGTTAGGGGTCGTGTACCACCTGCCAGGTGCTAAAGTATCACTGGTGGTACGCGTACGACCAATTGAAAAGCCATGGCATAAAGTATCTTAATTCTAAGCATTACTGGGGATTTCATGGCAATATATATTTTGACTAAAACAGTTTCTTACAGCAGTGCGATCTTATTTCTATGGACTTTCATTTTTACTAAATCAGTAAATCCTTAGTGAAGATTTGGAAATGCTATATTTATCTTTTAAATATCATTTCTCACTCATTCTGTCCACATTTTGTACCATTTAAAATTATCATATATGTTCACTACTTCACTGGGTTTTTAAAATTATCTTTAGAATTCCCAAAATGTTACAATCCAGATTTTGTTCAACATATACTAGTACATTTCTACAAACTCTTGTTATAAATGTATCTTGCCAGACTGGAACACAACAGACATTTTGCTTAGGCATTCCAGAAAACTTATTGCAATCTGCAAATGCTAGAGTACATGAAATTCAATTCAATTCAATTCACAGGTCAATTTAAAGGCAAATTTGATCTGGTCTGCAAAAATCTAGATGACTGTTAGGTAACAGCAAAGAATACCACTAGTATCAGTGGTGATTCAAATATGCGAACAACCGGTTCTCTGTGTGGATGACGCTTCTGGAAGTCTGTTCTGGGCCTGGGCAACAAAAAATTAGCTACCAGTTCTACCAAACTGGTGCGAACCGGCTGAATCCCACAACTGCCTAGTATACTTTGCTAGTGGTTGTCTGAATTTTGAAGCACAAATGCGTAGGCTTAATCAATATATGGTAAACATAAACAATTTCAGGTTACTTCGGATATCCCAGCACAACTAATTGTTGCTAAGCATGCCCTCTGCTTTTTCTACCAAAATTTCAGTCAAATCATAGTCCACGAACACAGCAGCTCCCAATCTTTTTGGCCCCAGGGACTGCTTTTGTGGAAGATAATTTTCCAAGGACCTGGGAGTAGGTGATGGTTTCGGTGTCACTTGCTTACCTGCCATCATTTCCAGCTGTGCAGCCTCATTCCTAAAATAAATGTCATGCTTAAACTGCATCTGCAATCTTCATTTACTGAGAAATATCTAAAAAGGAACGAAAACCAAAAAAGTCTGCTTGTGTAAGCTCCAGACATTGTTAAAAGCAAAACCTTGTGCTCTTATGACACTGCAATAAAATAAAGACAAGTAAGTTGAAATTTAAGTGGCACATTTTGATATTTTTTGTTTCCCACTGGTAGTGAACCAAAATTAAAATGTGAAAATCCACATTAGAATCCTAGGATAATGTATTATTAGCAGATAAAATAGGTTCCCCCTCCTATTGATTTTGCCTGTTACTGAAATTCTACACTGAACAAAATGCAGTGTTTGATGCCAGAAAGTATTTTAAATCAACAGCTAATTAGTTCTAAGATACAGGAAACATTTTTACCGAACATCAACTAGACCTGTATTGAAATAAATATTTTTGTCTTATATATACACATATACACAAATCCTGAAAAGCATCATTTGATAGCCTCTATTTCAAGAGGCTGCTATTTCTGACAAATATTTAAGCAGGTTTAAAATCTTACAATAACGGAAAACTTGAAATCACACTATCAAATAAATCGTGCAGTCAATGGACTTGCAATACATACTCAAGGCAAATCTCACTGCTCAAGATCAAGTAAAGAAATATAATTAATTTATCTGGAAATTATTCACACTAATAAATAGGCTGGGAAAGAAACTCATTCTACCATGTTGATAATTTATTAGGAAAGTAAGTGAATGTTATGTCCATACAAACATGTTAATGGACTTTTTCTTTCATTATAATTTAATTTAGTTGCACATGTGTTGCTTCCAATAAAGACTACCATTTTATTTGGGGGAATTGTCCTAAGTTAGATTGTATCAGGAAATTGGCTTAAATTTAAAAGCTTTTACCAATGAGATGATGACATTCAACTGCTCCCTCATCTGTTTTCTCCTACAAATTGCATCCAAGTCTCACCTAGCCCTCTGCTACAGTTCTCAATAGGACAGCCCTTTCTACAAACTGAAATGTGCACAAGTTGTTCATATCCAGTTCAACAATCTCACCATCCTTCAATGCTTGGGTTTTTCACCTGACTTTTAAATTATTACAAGCTCAGTTCCAACATTTCAAAGAAACTACAATTGGGTTAGGAGGACCAGGAAAAAATATTTGATTTTCTTTTAAAAAACCTTTTCCTTAATGTTGGACTTCCTTTGGAAGCTTTACAAAATATTTACATTTCCATATCATTTTGCAGAACATCTTTTGAAACAGGTATCAGTCGATACGGTTACGGAATAATTATTGCTGTCACTACTGAGGATGGTTTCTAGGTAAATCAATAAATTTTGGAATTGATGTCAACTTGTGATAAACTGAAGTTCATAAAACAAAACAAAAAGTATATTTTATTGTAAACTCTGCTCTTTCCATAGTTGCATGTGACATCATGACACAATTACAAAAGAACTGAACTTGCATTATGAGATCACAACACATCTGATCATTTGGCATAACAACAATAACAACAACAATAATAATGTTGGAACGGACCTTGGAGGTCATCTAGTCCAACCCCCTGCTCAGGCAGGAAACCCTATACCATTTCAGAAAAATGGCTGTCCAGTCTCTTC
>JANHFS010007137.1:10128-20924 GCA_032467975.1 Trimeresurus albolabris
ATTCTATTCTATTCTATTCTATTCTATTCTATTCTATTCTATTCTATTCTATTCTATTCTATTCTATTCTATTCCCTCCCTCTACATCTCAGGCAGAAAATCCATTGTGATATTTGGGGAATATACAATTCTGATGTATTTGGATTCCACCCAAAACCTACAATGGTTCTGCACCTGCTTTGTACTAGCAATTCTTGGTTTTGTAGCTATATACCATAGTGAAGTGGATGCATATATTTCAAATTAAAGTTCAGAAACAGTACATAAAAAATTAATTTGCTATATTGGTAGAGGTTTATTCAGAAGAAATTTTTAGCCCAGGTCATGCTATTACTTTTATCAATTATTGCTTGAAAGGATTCATTAAGACTTCTGCTTCAGTTACAATAATTATTAACCTGCTAATCAATACCTGAACTATTTATTAAAATTTCATCTCTGTCTCTCTCTCTTCCTTCTTCTATCTGCATCACTGGGAGATGAACTGAATTACTTTAAAGAGATTTTTTTTTACTTTTGGGATTACAGACTTTCCTAATTTTATGTGCAGAAATTCCTGATAAACTGTTATTGCTACTAGCAAAAATAAACCCAGAAAATAAAGCAAATGTTTCTTTAAAAATACAAATTTAATATATCAAATGTTTTGTAGAAAATGTAGCCATTACCAGTTATGAGTAAACTAATTAAGATTGTATCTGAAATAAATGGTTACGGATCAGGCAACTGCTCTGATGAGACGACTTGGGAGTAAAAATACATTCTAGGTCGGTTTTCCTTAATATGGTGCTCTTCATCTCTCTGTAATCTCCATTATTTTTTACTTCCCAGACATTTAGCCCTAACTATTACTGGAATTTTAAGTTACATACACAAGAAAAAAATCTTCAGGTTGAAGAGCAGAAGTACAATACAGGTAGTCCTTGACTTAAGACCACAATTGAGCTCAAAATTTCCATTGCTAAGCAAGGCAGTTATGTGACTTGTGCCCCATTTTGCAACCTTTTTGCCATGGTTGTTAAGCGAATCACTACAGTTAAATAATTGTGCGGTTATTAGGCAACTCTGATTTCCCCCATTGACTTTGCTTGTCAGAAACTTCCTAAAAAGGTTGCAAATAACCATCCTAGGACCCTGGAATGCTGCAACCAACTTAAATACATGCCAGTTGCCAAGCATCCAAAGTTTGATCATCTGACTCTGGGGAGGCAGCAATAGTCTTAAGTGTGAAAAGTGGTCATAAGTCACTTTTTTTCAGCGTCATTGTATTGTTGAACATTCATTAAACTAATAGTTGTTAGTGGAGGACTACCTGTATCGTATGTCTTGATTTTCCACTAGACTATGCATTTTTTGAGACAAGACTCCCCTTCTGCCTGCTTCCTTATTTGTACACCTTATAGCTGGTTTTCAGATCTTGAACTCTATTGTCTCTTAATCAAATAATATAACTGCATTTAACAAGCAGTTGTACCATAGCTGTACCATACCATATACCCCCATGCCTTGCATATTGGACTGTTAGAACATTTCCAGTTCTTGGTAATGAAAACTTTAAAAGTAAATTCCATGCAACTGATTTGATTTTATATTGATATGATTTTGGAAATCTATGTATTAATGTTTACTTATTTATTTCTTCTAGTAATAATTCATATCTGTACACTTTTTAATTTGAAATAACTATCATATATTTATATATAACTACATAAATTGTCCCCCCTCCCCCCCAACATTAAATTGTTTCTATTTATTCAATATCAAATTATTTCCAAACTGCTGCAGAAAGCTTGTGCAAATATGACTGAACCAAATTCAAAATTCAGCCTTGGTGGAACAAACAGTAAAAAAACAAAAAGCTGTGAAAGAGGCTTTGGTTGTGTTTTGAAGTAAATTGAGTCACTGTGGTTTTTGAGGTTCTCTGTAGTTCCCAGCAGGATGCATGTCAGTTGCCAACTTTTAGAGGGAAAGTTACAAAATCCAGATTTAGTAGAACAAGATAACACAAAATAATAAAATCTGTTTGCATAGATTTTGACGAATATAGAAACTTTTCTTTTGTAGTGCATACTCTGAACTCCAATTTGAAATCGTTGTAACTCATGGGATTAAAAAAAAAACCAATTTAGTGTAACAAAATGTTAAAAGCTTTGAAACTGATATGGAGTCAATCTTGTCATGTTAATTTGGGATATTCTATAGCTCCTATAGGAGGCAAGTAACTTACTCAACTTTGTAAGGGATGTAAACCCAGGTTTCATGTAATAGCATGAAAGTAGTACAAAGTTTTGGCATATATATTGATTAATACAGCAGTAGTGGAGTAATAGGTGTTTATCTGAATCCCAATTTAAAATGATTATATTTTACCTGTTGACTTATGAAACCCAGGCCTGAAAGCACAAAATGGTACAAAAATGTTGATATAAGTTTAGATGGAAACCAAATTTGAGGGTTATATACCTGCATCAGTATTCTATATTGATAACTCCATTGCTCACAATGACAGTCTTCTCCCTTTCTAGGGCCAAGGAATTTAACACCCCAACAAAAACCTAAGTTCTTTCAAAACCAATAATTTTTTACACCTGCCCTTGACAAGTTTCTTTGTTCTTCATTTTGTTTCTCTTCTTTCTGGAGAAGTGTCAATATGTTCGGTGCTACTTGTTTGTCTTCCCAAGCTATACATGTCAATCTGCAATTTCTTAGAGAACTCTGACCCCTGCTCACCTGAAAGTCATGATATAAATAACCATGCACGGAAATGAAAACACTGATTGGGGTTTAAATACCATTTACATAAAACTCTGACTTGAGTACTAATTAATTAAATTATGATCAGTGCATCTTGCCGAGGCTTTTTGATCAGACAATCAACAGGGTGGGTGAAGATAACAAAAGCCTCCTTCTGAAGTCTTTTGGTGAACTAACAATTCACTGCTAGGAATCTAGCAGGTATGGACACTGTGATTCTAGGCAGGGCTTATGGTATAGTCCCTCAAAGTTTGAGGTGCATTATAAATCATACATCCTATTATTACTCTAGTATCTCTCACTATAAAAAGGCATCTTCATGGCAAGCATGAAGGTGCACACTTCCTGAATGTTGTTAGTAAGCAGGTAAGATTTTGCATGCCATTAGTGCAAGAGAATTAAAATAAAATCACTCTTCTCTATATAATGGGACTAACTGTGATGTTTTAGAGGCCACAGTCAAAATCATGGTATCCTTCTTGCAAGATTAGTGACAAAATGTTGTGTCATGTTCCTAATATAGCACTTCCTTCCTGCTTCATTTCCTTCTAGTTTGCACTTTAAACTGCACCCTTCCTTTACATTTTCTGCATCCACCTGTTCTCATTTGAATAAGAGAACAACAGTTTGGATGGGTCCTTGGAAGTCTTCTAGTCAACCCCCTGCTCAAGCAGGAAACCCTTTATCATTTCAGACAAATGGTTGACCAGTCTCTTCTTAAAAACTTTCAGTGTTGGAGTACCCACAATTTCTGCAGGCAAGTCATTTCACTAATTAATTATTCTAATTGTCAGGAAATTTCTCCTAAGTTTTAGGTTGGTTCTCATCTTTACATCCATTTGCCTCTTTCCCATCTCACACTCATCAGATTTTTTTTTCTCACTCCTTCACTTCATGTATCTCGTTTCTTCCTCCACCCTGCATTCCTAGCTAGAGTTTTGCATTATTGTTCATCTGCAATTATCTAAATGTGAAACATGTTGTGTACAGATTGCTTGGCTGACCAGCACATCTTTGCTGCTGTTTCCTGTTTTTTCTTCTCATTTTCATCTCTATGCAAGAATATGCCTGTTCTGTTCCCAATTTTTCTGTTCTAGAAGGACAGACAGAAAAGGCATTTTTGGAACATTTGTAGAACATTTTCTATAGACTGATGTCAAGACCTACTCTTGGAACACAGAAGAACTTCAGAGAGCTTGATCTAAATACATTATAATAATCAGAATATGGATGGTCCTGAAAAAAGGTAGTTAAAAAACCAAGGAATGTCCTCTGCCCTCTGTTCTCTCTAAATCAAGCTTTTCCAATTTGGTGTTGTCTTGATGTGTTAATTTTTAGCTAATAATCTTCTACTGGAATGGCTAGTGGTATCCCTGATTCTGTTTTATTTCTGTTTCATTTTTATTCTTGTGTAGATTTTCAATTTTATAGTATGCTCATCACATTACTGAAAGAGAAAGGCATAATTTCTGTCTGATAATATAATGTACAAGGATACAGGGAGCTCCTGTAGATAGGTTTGATGGACAATCATTTCCAAAACCAGTATGATCTAAAACCAGGGTGCTTTCAAATATTAGCTATTTATAAGAGTTGTGCTCCTTCCATGCTGCCTATTATTACTAGAACTCTCATAGAGGGAGAAAACCTCACCATCACCAGCCTTGATGATGTTATATAGTTGGGTAATGAAATGTTTGCAAGAAACAACAAAGCTCAGAGAGAACCAAGGGCATCACAGTTCAACCCTGAACTACACATATTCTCTTCTAGTGGAACTCTCATAATTGCAAAACAGCAGAAATAATAGAAACAATTAAAAAGCCAGCTGTATTCTTTTAAACCTTTTGACTGGAGCACGAATGCATATTTTATGAAGCTTCTTTTGATGTTTGATATTGATATTGACCATGACAGGGTGGCCAGAGTGCAGCTGGGAGGACAGGTACTATTCTTTAGAACAGAATATAAAATAGCGCTGAATGTTTCAACCTATTCCCCTTCAACTTCTTTTGGCCATCCCCCTCTTCTGATGACTGGGCAGAACACATCCTGCTTCCTATGGCTGATGAAGAGCAGCTGTAGCTATAGCACTGAAAGCATCCATTCTACAAATGGGATTCCGGCAATCCTTGTGCCTGAACTAAGCCAAAGGATTATATTGATCAGAGCAGGGCTGGTGTCTTGTGTAACTCACAGGTTGTATGAGCATATATCACCCTATTTTAGCACCCAAGTATCTCAAAGGAGCTATAAATGTCCCCCCAAAGCAGGCACAATTGTTGGCAGAAATATAAGGTAAAAATAAAGGTGAGAATAGATGTCCATGTTCTCTAAGGGCTGAAGGGCCAAACAAGTTTGATCCTACTGGTCTCAGAAGATTATGCTAGAAGACTTTATATTACCCATCTAGAGAATATTGCTCAACCCCTGACTTAGAATTTGGGATTGGGAAGACCATAGTTCAAATCCTAAAACAACTATGGAAATCAATGGCGATTTGGGAGAGTCTTTGTTTTCCCTCAGCCCAACTTCTTTCATAGGGTTGTTGTGAAGATAAAATGAAAGGGGACATCTTGACCTCTTTAGAGCAAAGGCAGACTATAGTTATAACTCAAAAGTTAATTAAGCATTGCACATAATAGCAACTTTTCCCCCCAGACAAGCTCTTTCCTGCTGTGTTTTTTTTCTATTGGCAGAAATCCATAAATTTGGAGTAGTCATGGTAATTAAGAAAAATATTTTTGTTGTCAAGGCCTTATATAGTCCTTGAAAAATCTCTTGAGTGCCTCATGACAATGTTCTGACCTCCACCAAATGCCACTAAATTGAGGAAATCCTATATTTGCAATCATTCCTCATTTTCTATAAGTTATGCCTGGAGTTTTTTTGTGCATTGGACATGTAATATTTTTTAAAAAAATATTTTATTAATTTCAAGTTTTACAATCATAAGTATTTAATAAACAACTCGGTGTCTGGGTTCCTTTATCATTCTGTGGTATATATTAACTTTCATTCAAAATATCCAATACTACACCATCCAATATTTCCCCAGTTCTCTCTTCTTCCAATAATAATCTTTTTCCACACTATGCAAGTATAATTCTTACTGCTATTATTACCTATACAATTAAATATAAACATTTTCATGACGTGTTTCTAATGTTATATATAGTGTCAATAATATCAGTTTATAATATCTTCTTTAGCCAAAACATATCTCAAATGTATTTGCAATCAGAGTTCCCTTATTCAATCCATATCCTGTTTTTTCTCTTTTTTAATTCTAATTTCCCATCAATATTCAAAATAACTTTATCAATTATCATTTTCTCATAATTAATTACATGTGGATAACTAAAAGCTTCCATTATACCAACCCTCTTAGTATTTTCATATTTCCCATCTTATAAAAAATTATGTTATCTTAGTTACAAATCACATCTTTCTCATTTATAATGGTCCTTTTAGTTATAACAATTGTCTATTCTTTTAATCATATTCAAACATCCACTAGTATAATACCTCATCTAACTAGTCAGGACCTCTATTTTCTTTAGTCTTACTCTAGTTTTCTTCCTTTGCCAAATAACTTTGCAAATCAGTGCATTTAGGTCACCAAATATTTCTTCCTCTGTTTCTGTATATATTATTTGGAATAAAAAAAGCAATTTAATTAAAGTATTTTTGTAAAAAAAAATGCTTAATCCATTTATATTTGTTAAACAACCTCCATTTTCTTTCTCCTTCAATTTCTCTTTTAGTTTCTTGTTCCCCAGTTTTCAGCATTTCTCCTAACAGCTCTGTCATCCATTCTACCAATTCTTCTTCCTTGTCCTCAAATATGTTCTGAAGTCTTGAAAAGTAAAATGTCTTTCCCATTTCCGTTATTACATCTGGGTCTTCCAAATTTTTATTTATCTGTGCCTATCTGTTGATTTCTTCTTTCAAATCCTCTATCTTTATGTCGGCTTCCTCTGTTTTTTCTTCTGGTTTCTGAGTTGCTAGTTCATTCTTTATGGTAATTTTCTGAACCTTTTTGCTTCTAAAGTTTAAGTTGGAGAGTTGTTCATTTATATTATTTAAATTATTTTAGTCTCCTCATAATTTAAAACAATTGTCTCTTGAATTGATTTCAACATGGAAAGAATTTCTTTGTGAAGTTCATTTACATTTTCTTATTGATTATCCATGTTTCTTCCAAAGAAAAATAATCCAGAAGCAACTTTCCTACTGTTTCTTAATATTTCTTGATAATTCTTGAAACTAAAAGTCAGTCAATATTTGTAATCCAGGCCAGCCAATTTAGAATGGTTTATTGTTTCTTTCATACAGATAAAGCAGCCCAAGGATTTTTTTCCCCTTTTCTCAGCTGCAGTCTGCAAAAGTGAAAGTTTCCAGGAACAACAAAGAGCCTTATCTATGTCTGGGCTTCGTGCCAAATTTTCTTTAGGCATAATAAATTGTAATGTCAAGGTTCACCACAACATGCTATTAACATCCATCTTCCAGCTTTTAAGTCCAAACCTATTTTACCAACTTTCCAAATATCTTTTCAAAAAGAAAGTCTTAAAAATACTTTTAATCCCCAAATTTGTCAAAGCTATGTCTCTATATTAAATCCAAATTAATCTTGTAGTTTTCTCTAATTTCCCCCCCAAAGAAAGTTGTTCGCCGCTTCTCTTTTCCTGAGAGAATGGGGCAGAAATTCCCCTTCTCTCTATCATCTGGGGGATTCTTTGCTTTGAGAAATATTTTTCCAGGAATTGGTTTTGAAATTATAATGTGGCCAGTCTTTCTTCTGCCGGTTTGAAGGGTTTCCTCAGATCAAACAGAAGGGCCGCCGCCCCTCCGTGATCAATGAGGGTCCTCTTTTTCTTTGTCACCTCTCCCAGGCGATTTTAGATCCTTTTTAAGGTCCCCAGCAAAGCGAAATTGGACTTGGAAAACAACATCTAACCTGAAAGTCCTGGACATGTAATATTTTGTCTTGCCATGTCTCTTTTATATTCTTCATTTGATTTTTTTTTATTATAGGGCAGTTTGATCTCCTTGGTATTCAGTAAGCCTTTATGATATACTAGCTTCAGTACATCTTCTTCACTGTCCTTCTGATAGTCTTCTGATGCCCTTTTTTATTTTTCAGTTGTCTGGTATACTTGTAACATTATCTTGTTTGGTTGCACAATCAGCCAGATTTTTAGAATGGATTTGACATTTTTATCCATTTATTGAGTCCTTCTCAAGGACCTGGGATAAGCAGATATTGTTGTTTGATGGTGTTAAAGTATTGTTGCAGAATGTAACCTATCCAAGTCAAGCTGCCTTTTGCAAATTGACTAATGGTAATTTTGTCAATGCTGATAGTGTTCTTGTAGTTCTCTAAATATTTTTTCTCTTTCTCCAGTTTATCTTTTTAGCAATAGTAATAGCCACTTAGATTTATATACTGCTTCATATAATACTCTTTGAGCAGCTTACAGTGCCAGAATGTTGCCCCCAACAATCTGGCTCCTCATTTTATTGACCTCAGAAGGATGAGCCAGTCACAATTTAATTCCTGGCAATGGGCAAAGTTAGCCTGCAATATTGTATTCTAACCATTGCGCCACCATGGCTCCTGTTTCTTTGAAGTTAAATCTTTCAAATCAATTATTTCTTCTTATCTTTTTTTTGTCTTATGTTGATATTAGCATTTCTCCTTCTGCTACTAATAATGATGATATTTTTGCATCTTTTCATTTCTTTCTGAGATTTTATTCTTACTAAATCTTGCAATTCTTGTTCTCAAATAATGAAATTGAAAAGGTATGTTCTACTGTAACATTCTAAATTGCTATTATAAAGACTTTAAAAACTAATCCCAAAAGGACCCCAACATTTTTATACTGATGATTGCCCTTGGCTTTTAAGTAGAGCTTAAAAAGAAGGGGTAAGGGGTGGGGAGAACATCAGACTAAACATTAGTTGGTTTTAAATTAACATAGTTATAACTAAATTAAATTTGTTAAATTCAATTGATATATTTTCTATTGACTTAACAATGTATTCATTTTTAAGTATATTTAAAGGAATTGGTTCAATCTCTAGCAAAAATGTCATCCTTATAATTTTTAGTGCCAAGTATAGAAAATTAATAAGTTAAGTTCCATAATATTCAAGAATACTATATCCCCTTTTTTATCCTAAAAACAATGTCTAAGTACTTTGTAACTAAAGCTTATAACTTACCAGGAATTAACATAGCCCCTGCCAATATGGCCAGGAATAAGGTTATTAGTGAAATATTTTTTACTACTTGTCCATCAAGTTCTAGATAATATGGATTATATGGATTTAACAGGAGAAAGCTGTGGAAATTGCTCTTATATTGCTTTTAGGACATATCACTTATCAATAAAAATATTTTTTTATATTTTGCCTCACTAGTATTGTGCTTTATCAGACTTACAATCATTATTTTTGTTTTAACACCTGTTCTAATTACGGTAGCTTTAGAAACCTTTCTATCAAAGCCCTGGCAGTAAAGGTTTGATCATTTTTCACAATAATTATTTTGAAGATAAAACTTTAGCAATGCTCAAGTTTCAAATCTTCAGCAGGAATTTAAGTGACCTGCTGCATCAATGATTAATTTCCAGTGACAAACTACAGAATGGAAAAAGCCTGCTTGAATTACTTATTTTTACTTCCAATTCGTGCCCCTGTAATCTCTGCAGCATATGACTGGAAATAAGCTTTCTTCTGCACTACATTACCAGTAGTACTTTAATCCCATCAAGCTCCTCCTCCTCCTGTTTTTAAATGGTCATTTTATAATTCTATCATTCCCATGGAAAAGAAGGATTACATTTTGTGGCCAAAGGTGAACCACATTCCATTCTATCCCCTTGGTTGAAATGGGAGGATGTTGTTTCCTAACATGGCTTCTTCAAATGTGTACGTGTGCTTGTATGGCATCTATGTGACAAGCTTGTATGAGAGTCTGAGGGATTATTTTTTGCAGGATGATTAGAATAGGGTAGATACTCCCTGTGCATGTACTGGTGGTTAGGTTTAAGGTTTGTATGCCCAGTGCTTTTGATAGCTGGAGGAGAGTGGAGACCTGGAGGATGGGGGGGGTGTAGAGAAGAAAAACCAGTATTAGAGGCTATCAGTTTAGATATGGATGAAGGAAAAAGAAAGGTAGGGAGAGTGCAGAGGCAAAATTCAGAAAGATTAGATGTTGGAGCAGATGGTTTCAGAGCTAGATGGACTGAAGAGGAGTTTGGAGATAAAAGTAGTAGTGATAAGGTCTAGGCAATGATGGCGAAGGAGGGAATATCTATGGACAAGATGCAAGTAGAAGAATGGAAGACAGAAATTTTGACATTGCCATAGAATAATGATCAAAACATTGGTCAAAAGAGGAATCTAGCAATGTTGGGTATAGCAGTCTATGGAAGAAATAGGTGGCAAGAAGCCCCACTATGGTAATTGGTGGCTCCCCCATATTGAGCATGAAGAGAGGACTCTCCTGGCTGCAGCTTTCCAGGTGTGAAGGGAGTGCTGGGGATAATGAACTCTGAGAGAGGCATAAGAGGGTAATTGGTTCCTAGGTGCATTTTTGTATGAAAAGTGGATGGTGCAGTAACAGTAGCCTTGATTAGATATCTGGCCTATTTGACTCGATGAATGGTGAGGAAACATTGGAAGATTTTGTAGATGGGACTTAGCATGTCAACGAAAAAGAATGAAGAGAAAATGGAACAAATAGCAAATTTGATTGGGCAGGAGAAGGTATGACAGGAGTGTTGGACTGACTGTTACAGAAAAATAAGAATGGGCTGTATTCTTACCTAATTACCTTATATCTAAACCTGGGTGACTGAATATCAGAATCAAACCACATCATTCGGTTGCTAGAGTTACTTCAAACCATGAGATAGGCAACAAATAAATGTAATAATAATAATAATAATACCAACAACAACAACAACAACAACAACAACAACAACAACAACAATAATAATAATAATAATAATAATAATAATAATAAT
>JANHFS010007137.1:38711-60201 GCA_032467975.1 Trimeresurus albolabris
CTCCCCTCCCCTCTTCTCTCCGTCGCTTGTTCCTTCCCTAGAATAAATGTCTCTGGAGAAATGAAGATACCAGTAGAATTGCAACTTTGTGCTAAAAACTCTTGTAAATGTGCAGGGAAGGAGAGGAAAATTACTTGTATGTCAATGCAAATAAGAAGATGGAGGGGGAGAAAACAGAGACAGAGGACAGCTCCACACTGTATCTGTTTGTTATATTTATATCCTGCTGACATTCACAAATTCCAAAGATAACCCCAAACATCTTCATATCTGCTGACCTGAAACCCTGAGAACAAGGAGCAACTGATCACTGTCTTTCCCCAAAGTGCCACAAACCCTGTTGTAACTCAATTTTCCTCTTTCCCACTCAATTGGTGAGGGCAATAAAGCCATTTGCCTACACGGCCTACATCCCAGTCCTCATCTTGATTTCATTTTGAGTATGTTTTTTTTTTTTATGATTATAGGGAAAAATATCTAGTAGTTTCTATGAGGTGGAGCTGAACAAGCATCCAGCCACCCTTCCTTTTGAAAGATCTGCAAGGGTGGCTGAAACTTGGGAGTCAGGAAAGATGGGGAGGCAGGAGTTTCTGAACTGAGAAGCAGGCTGCTCACAAGTTCTACAGAACTGTATTTTAAAAAAGAAGAAGAAAATTGGTTTTATTCTGGCTTCAACTATACAGCAGCCGAGGCAGAAATCAACTGGATGTGGTTCAACTTTCAGACTCAGCCAATCCCAGGGCACAAAGTTGCAGAGCTGTTTTGTAAATTCTCATGTAGAAGGGCTTGGGAGCCCCCAAGAAGAAGGGTACCAGAAGGGGAACTACAGAAGAAAGCAAGTATCCAGGAGTATCTTTGAAGGAACACAACCAACCGAAGAAAGGTTTTAATCTTGCTCCCTCCCAACCTTGATGGCATCAAAGAATAGGCTTTTGAACCTGCCCCTCTCTAATTCCTCATCCGATAAAAATCACAAGGGTGTGACAAAACATGGATCACGATGTCACAGTGCAAACCTTGCACCTTGTATACCTGTGCTCAATATCAGGAGTTGACTTTTGTGACAAGACATTGGCATGCAGCAGGTTTAATTTTTCTCCTATATTTTTTTTGGGTGGGGGGATAAAAAAAATACACCTCTGCTGAAATTGAAACCTCTCCTTTAAAGTCATGACAAACAAGGAACAGTAATATACCAAGGGCATCACCATCATTTTCTGTACAATAATGCTTTCATATTATTTTACGGTCCACCTTCAAATTATTTCCTGATAAACCTCACCTTTCTGATTCAAGGACTGGATAAGGCCCACTGCCACAAAAAAGTGTGTTAGGGCAGTGTCTCAGAGTGTGTATAGGGGTGTTCACAGAGGAATAACAATAGCACTTAGCACTTAGACTTATATACCACTTCACAGTGCTTTACAGCCCCTTCTAAGCAGTTTGCAGAGTCAGCACCTTGCCCCCAACAATCTGGAGTCTCATTTTACTGACCTCAGAAAGATGAAAGGCTGAGTCAACCTTGAGCCGGTCAAGATCGAACTGCTGGCATTTGGCAGAATTAGCCTGCAATGCTGCATTCTAACCACTGCACCACCATGGCAACTTTCAGGACTAGGTGTCTCTTTCTTGATGGTATGGCTGCCCCCTGTGGACACAGTATGGTCCAGACACATGGGCTTTAAGGAATGGTAGATAGCAGCTATATGTGTTCATGTTGTTCTGAAGCACCTTTCTGCTTTTGATACTGAAGCCTTGCATAAAACCTAAAATGTACGGACAGATGTTGCATTTGTCTGTCCATCCATCCATTTGTATTGGGGTTCCCCCCCCAGAAAGATAAAATCAATTTCTCTGCTCTTCTAGAACAAAGGCTTTGACATATTCCAGCAAGTTGGTATGAAAATAGGCATTCACTTTCCTTCTCTTTCTTTCTTTTGGCAGAAAATGTGTTTTCTTTTGGGAGAAGTAAAAGAAAACATGACACAGGATGTGACCGCTTTTGCCCTCCTACTATTAATAAAACAGAAAAAAAAAGTCTGTTCTCCTAAGAAGACATCCTATTAGCCTACAATATATTGCATGCAAGAGTTTTAACTCTTCTTATGTTGTTTCCGGTAAAAATTTACTTGATATTTTAGTAACTTTTCTTCTAATATTATATAGAGAACAATCTATAATCTGCAAGAATGTTTCGTAATTATATGTTGTCTGTTCCAAATTAATAATAGAAGTTATATATACACACGTACACATACACACTGTATGTGTGCCTGTGTGTTCATGTTATGCTTAAAGATTTATTTCTATTTATTACTAAATAGTGCATATGAGGAGAGGCATCCTTTAATGAAGTTTGACATTATTTATTAAAGATTTCTTTGATTCTAATTATCTTTGACAAATTTAGGACATTGAAAAGCAAGCAATATACTATAGCTCTGCTTAATACAGATGCACCTTTGGCATGGTTCTTCATAACATTTTGTTTCATTCTCAAATGTTTATGCCAGCTTTTGACAATGGGAATATCTATTCAATTTAGCTCAACCAAATGGATCCATAAAATTTAGGGTGTTAGGCTATGGAAGGTGCAACCACAGAACTGGCTGCACTAAGATTCCAGCCAGTGAAGTGCCAACAGTGTCTTGGTTATTAATCAAGAATATGCTTGACCCGTCAGCAGAATAACTTGATGAAAACCAATCAAGGTTACATTGCTGTTCTAGAAGATCCATCATTGTCATGATGCTATCTAATCTAAGATGGGTTGGAATTTAATTCCAAATAGGGTGAATCCAGAATGTTTGGCTGCTTCAAGTACTATCCAAGATTTGTCTATGGAGATTCTCAGTCATCCAGGTCATGGTTCTCCCAAAGGTGCTTTTTTCAAAAGGCACCTGGACTTTCTTTGTTTTTCCTTGAAGACCTTTCACTTCTCATCCAAGAAGCTTCTTCTGAAGAACTGTAGAAGCTTCTTGGATGAGAAGTGAAACGTCTTTTAAAAACCCCCCAAAGAAAGTCAAGTTGCCTTTTAAAAAAGCACTTTTGGAACTATCCAAGATACTATCCCTTCCATTCTATGTACAGGAATCAGCTGGACTGGTTGTTCAATCCTTCAGCATTGGCTACAGCATAATGTTCACTACCATCCAAAAGGCAAACATTTAATTTATGTGGTACGGGTTGTCCTACAATACAAGGGAATAGTTGGAGAATTTCATTGTTGAAATGACATGACTAATCTTGAATGTAGGTATTCAGTTTTTTCATTTGTCTGCTCACTGAAATGAGCTACTCCATCCTAGCATGGACCATGCGCAGGTGAAAATTCTCTGTAGAATAATCTCCCGTGAACACATTTTTCTTGAGCCATTGAGACATCAAAAAAGACTCAACAGTGGATTTTGTTAGAGGGTGTCATCCTGGGGTAGAATCTTGTTTCACTGCTGTTGGACATTCATTGGGCCTGAAATCTTTGGGTGGCATATTAAACAGTGAACTACTTTTTGATGGCAATAGTTAATCTTTACCTTTGGTAGGAAAAAGAGACTAACAACCTCTTTAATGTTTTTTTTCCCCCTCTGTCTTCTACCTCCAAAATACATGCATTGATGGCAAATCTCAGGAGCAAGGAAAGCACTGTTGTAAGAAACCTGGTATTTGTGTTACTCTCTAGCTGGCTAACAATAACAGTCCTAGAAATGTGTAAATTTGTTTCGCGTACCTTTGATGCAAGCCCAGTTGGCAAGCATTCTTGAAGAGGTGGAGGTGGTCGAAGAAGAACAATTAGCAGAAATGGCAAAAATTGGGAGAGTAATTTAATTTTTAAAAACCCACTAGGTACAGAACCTATTATTCAGCTAGGTGAATGCAGGGAGCTGCCACCAAAACAAATTACACCATGCTGACACTGAATATGCCTTTTTTTCCCCCTCCACATAAAGCAACTTGGATGTAGACCAAAAGCATTTGCCTGCAGTTTGATGACTCGGCCAGGAAATCCCCCTCGGCTGCTCAGGTCCTATTAAAGGGGCAGTTGTGAATGATCAAGTTGGCTAGAGTCCTCTTGAGAGAGGACCCACAAGAAAGGCAGTTAGTTCTATCTGGCTTGCTTTCAACTCACCGGAATGAGATAAGCCAAGGCAGGACTGAATTTCTAAGCTTTTTGGCTGGTTGCAGTAGCCTTCCCGATCGAAAAAGCTGTGAGCACAGCACTATAATTTCTTAATAATAGGGTTGGAAATGGTTTAACTGACCAGCACCCACAAGATGTCATGCAAGCATGATTGGTGTTTTCTTGTAAATGAGGGGATATTATCAACATTACCCAGTGGTGGGATTCAAATAGGCAAACAACCGGTTCTCTGTGTGGATGCCGCTTCCGGAAGTCCATTCTGGGCCTGGGCAACAAAAAATTAGCTATTGGTTCTGCCAAAGTGGTGCGAACTGGCTGAATCCCACCACTGACATTATCACTACTACCTGCAGAAAAATCTTATGGACTTCAGTCTCTAAAAGGCAAAGGTTAACCCTGTCAGATCATGTCCGACCATAGGGGTTGAGGCTCATCTCTGTTTGTTAGCCGAGGGAGCCAGCATTGTTCAAAGGTGCTTCTGTGGCCATGTGGCCAACATGACTATATGCCAAGGCACATGGAACCCTTTTACCTTCCCACCAAAGTGGTACCTATTTATCTGCCCGCATTTGCATGCTTTCAAACTGCTAGATGGGCAGGAACTGGAGTGAATGGCCAACCCAATTACATAGTGTTTGGGTCTCAAACTGCCAATCTTCCCAGTTGACATCCCAGCGTCTAGCTGATCTATAAGATCAGAGGAAATGAGGCTTTCAAATCAGGCCATTTTATTGCAGGAAGCCCAAAAAGAGGGACTTGCAGACTGAAAACTTGTGCACTTTCATAGAAAGTAGCTTCATCATGATACCCAAGCTTGGTCTTTGAGTAGGAGTGCTCCATGGCCATAGGTTTAAAGCACACACTTGCATTTGAAGTCTAACCTGCTGCAATCCAAGGAGTCCAAAACTCTCCTGAAAAGGGAAGCTTTTCTAGTTCAGAAGATGGATTTACTAAAGCTGTGAACAAGGCTCAAATTATGATGTAGCTTGAGTTCCCTACGTTGGGCATGGAAGATGCATATGTCCTTAATTAGATCCAGAAGCAACCTCTATCCTCCCCCATCCCCATCATTGATCTTAGCAGAGTCTTTATTATTTGGAAGCTTTTTAAAACCATAGCCACCATATCAATTATAAACAAAGCATGTCTTATGTGGTCTTTATCCTATTATGTCAATGGAAACTGGTCACAATTGGATTGATGTTCAAAAAAGGAGGCTGCGTTAGGGAGGGTTCCATACAGCAGAGGCAATGCCATTTTTACCCTGGCATAAATGTGATAATTTTTCTTTAAACAGCAACAAATGGCTTCTTCTTAGAGAAAAAAGGACAGCCCTCAAAAAGATGTCCTCCCCACGCCCGCTTCCTCTTTCTTCTATAGTCTGAATATTAAATGCAAATTCCAGAGTTAGATAGGTAGATAATCAGAAGAAGTGGAAAGGCCCCTTAATTGCTTTTAGTACTGGATAGTTAGCAGTCTCTTCTTGAAAGTAACAGGAAGCAGGGAGAGAGATATTTCTTTAATGGGGGCGGGGAGGGGTAGGGAGAGAAAAAAGACAGAAGCAGCCATGGAAAAACTTGGAAAGTTTCAAAAGGTCAAGGCAGGCTAATATCACAGTAAAGGTTTCATTTAGAAGCATCTAGGCAAGGGCAGGAAACCTGGGTTGTAGGCTGTTGAACTACAATTCCCAACCAGCTTGTTTAAGAGAGGAATTTTGCAGAGAATTAGTAACATCTGGAAGGACAGAGGTTCTTCGCTCCTGAGCTGAAAGTCAGGGACTGCAACGGTTCTTGATAAGAGGAGAGGATCAGAAGGGTATATGAATGGCCTAAGAAAGACCACTTTATATTCCATGGCCCAGGGCCATATATTAAAGATTACTTTCCACGCCAAGAATAGAGAACCAGATACAGGAAGGCACATCCAAACTTTGCCGGCCAGAGGGCAGATTTGGCATTTGCTGAGAAAAAGCGTGTCATATAAAATCAAGCAATCTTTACCAGGGCAAACCGCTTTATGATAGCTCCAACTTTTTCCTGCAGTGTTCCAGAGTAGAAAGCTGTATTTCGGGCACACATGAAATTAGACTATTGTCATTATACAGTTGGGAATCTGAGGCTGAGAGATTCTTACAAAACATTTGCCCCACAGTCCAGAGTGCCCAGGTCTCACTCAGTTCTGAGATTTAATACTTTTAGAGAAAGAGGCTGTTTGTATCTTTAAGGGTGTATGTGGAATTTGTTAATTGTTGCTAATTATTTGATTTTTTATTTATTTATTTTTTATTATGTAAAATTGTCTCGGGAGAGTTTTGGTCTTCAAGAAAGTTTTAAAGACATTCATTCATTCATTCATTCATTCATTCATTCATTCATTCATTTATATTCTGCCTTGATTATTTTCACAAAAACTCAAGGCAGCAAACATATCCAGCATACCTTCCTCCTCCAATTTTCCCCACAACAATAACCCAATTATTATTAACTTTTCTGAACTGGCTTTGAAAAAAGTTAATAATTTATTCCCTTCCTATCACATTGCTGCTGCTGCTGTTTGAATTCCATAGGAAAAGGTTTTGGAGAGAAAATTTAACTTTGGCACATTTTAGCCAAAGTTATAATAGGAAGTCTGATCTTAGTCTTACCGATACAGTACTATTATTTTATACCAACTATTGGAAATGGCTTAATTATTGTCACTTGATTCAGCATTTACTCATGGTGTAGACCATAAAGAAACAAAGAGTATTAATGGACAAGTCATTGCATTTCATGTGTCACCAGTTCAATATGGCAGTCTCCAAACCAGTTTTGAATTTTTATCTTTTAATAATTGCAGATAAGGTATTTTTAATATTACAGCCCTTGAAATTTATGTCTTATAATAACTCAAGGCAGCAGTCACAGAGAATACAGGTGATTCTCAACTTACGACCACAATTGAGCCTAGAATTTCCACGGCTAATCAAAGACAGTTGCTAAGTGAAACTTGTCTCATTTTATGACCTTTCTTGCCAAAGTTGTTAAGTAAATTACCACAGTTGTTAAGTTAGTAACATGGTTGTTAGGTGGATCTGGCTTCCTTATTGACTTTGCTTGTCACAAGGTCACAAAAAGTGATCACATGACCCTGGGACACTGTAAATATCATAAATACATGCCAGTTGCCAAGCTTCCAAATTTTGATCAAATGATCATGAGTAAGCTGCAACAGTCGTAAATGTGAAAACGGTCATAAGTCACTTTTTTCAGTGCAATTTTAACTTCAAATGGTCACTAAATGAATGACTGACTGTAAGTCAAGGAGTACCTGTACTCCATCGTCCTCTTATTTTTGCTTTGGGCACTGTCTTTATCTATATCAGACATATCAAACACGAGGCCGGGGGCCGGATGCGGCCCATGAAGTGGTTTCAAGTGGCCCGCGAAGCCATCCTGGAAATAGTGAGGGAACGGCCCCCGCTGCCTTCGCCCTGGCCCAGGTCAGCCGGGAGCCAACGTACAATTTTGTGGTGGCCATCTATGCTGAAACGCATTCAGTCTTAGGTCCACAAGGCCGTCTGGAAACAGCGAGGAACCAGCCCCTGCTGTGCCCAGCCCCGCCCCCTGGGTGCATGCTGGGGAGGTGTCATTCTTTGTGAGGAATGAAGAAATGGACCATGCCTTGGTGCTTGCCCCAGTCCCACCCTCTTCTGCCAGAGACCCTCAGATCTGTCCCACTCCTGCCCAGGTCCCCACAGGCACCCTTGACGTGAACAATGTAGAGCTGGCCATGCCCACCCAGTAGGCCACACCCACTCTATCCACGCCCACCCAGTACGCCACACACACCCTGGCCACACACATCCGCCCCTCCCGTGGGCAACCACCATGCTGATGTGGCCCTCAATGAAATTGAGTTTGACACCCCTGATCTATATAAAGGTAAATGTAATTGCACACACACACACATACACAAACAGAAATGTAGTTACATTTACCTTCCCCAACCAGGTGCCTTACTGCTGTGTTGGGACCATAGTTCCCATAATTTGGAACCACAGTTTCAGGATTTGTGGTGCCAATGCTTTTGAAAGAATCCAGTTCAGGGAAAGCTGTCATAGTAAACTGGATTGTGCTGACCCGCTCTGATTCATATTCCACTTCTGTCAAATCTTAATTCCACTATGCAGAAGATGCTGAATCATTAGGTGAGGCTATGGGAATCCCAAATGAAGAGACTTTATCATCAAGTCTGCTTGGCAAAAATGTAAAATACAGACCCAATAAATGAGCCTCTAGGGATGTGATGCATTTTGAAGGGATATAGGTTTAAACACAGCAAATACATTTCTTTCTGCTTATATTCTTTTTGAGTGAGTGAGAAATGACAGAAGCCTGGATTTTGAGATCAAGTAGATGAAACCGTAATGCAAGATTTCAGCTTTCTTATTTTAATGGCAAGGAGAGGGAAACACGGTCGCTGTATGAAGTTAATAAATACGACAGGGGAAAAATTGTCTTAAAAAGGAAGCTAATATGTGTTTAGCCTCATAAACTGGCTTGGGACCAAGTCTAAATCTACAGCAGTGTTTTGATAGAAAGCTTTAATGGTATATAAGGAAATTTATGTAGATATTTTTGTTGTTATCCATCTCCTCTTTCCTTCCATTTGATTCCAATTATCTAGAATGACAAATTGCAGAGGTAATGTTTAGTTACCCCAAAATCATCTTAACATTTGCTTGACTGTTTTTATTGTGCTGTGGGAAAACTTAGAAGCTGTCTATCCACGAACTGTATTTGTTGAACTGTAGAATTTAATTTCCTGTGTTCCAGGTATTTCATTTACCGTGACCTCCGAATATCACTCTGAGTAAGTGGTATCAACATTTCATGTGTATCTTTGTGCATATATGCAGTAGTTTCAACCATCCTGTATTTGACAGACTGCAACTTTTTTAAAAAATTTAAAATCAGCAAATGCAGCTGCTCATTTCAGTACACTTGGCTATATCCAGATGTTTGTTCTTTGGGAAATTCCTGGAATTTTTGTATTCCTCCCCCCCCCAAAGAAAAAAGAAATATTGCTCAAATGAACTGTTAGAATTTGAAAAATGGCTATCGGTTATAAACCAGAAATGAGGACAATTCAACATTTTGCCAAGAAGGTTACCATGCAGATATCATGCATCCTGTGGAGAAGTCTTCATTTAAGCAAAGCCACATATTTTAGCTGTTCTAGAGCAGCAGACCCCAATCTTTTGGGCACCAGGGACCGGTTCCGTGGAGAGAGGCTTTCCCACAGACCGGAGGAGGTGTGGTTTCATGTGCTGCCTGCATCCTATGGATGAGGCTTTCCTTGTTTGTGCAGACCGGTTGCTGGCATGCCACGGACTGGTACTAGTCCGCGGCCCGGGGGTTGGGGACCCCTGTTCTAAAGAGCAATTTTTAAAAAAAAACTTCAAATGCTATACTGGAATGATGGAGGTCTACATTCCTTGGTAGCAAAATGTGTGTAAAAGGATATCTTTCCCTGTTTTGTTATATGAATGTCCTCACCAAATGTCCTCACCAAATGTCCTCATGATTCAAAATCCCATATCTGAGATCATAGGGGGATTCAAGCTAGAAGTTGTAGGAAGGCAAATCCTAATAGGGATCTCTATATGAAGTTAATAAATATGTCAGGGGGAAAAATGCCTTAAAAAGGATGGTAATATATACTTAGTCTCATAAATTGGCTCAGGACCAAGACTGGGAGCTGTGATGTGTGAACCCTAGCACTGATGATGTTACCTAGTTTGGGTAATGAAACGTCTGCAAGAAAACAACCAAACTCAGAGAGTACCAAGGACCCCTCATTTCAACCCTGAGCTACAAATATTCTCCTTTATTGACTGCCATGTGTGGAAAAGCCCACCTCTCCTTGGGAGTAACTGTCTTAGTAAGTATTAAAGCCTTGCTTAAGAGTAGAGTCCCTGATGACCAATAGCTGAAGCTATTAGATGTAGCTCTGAAAGAACATAAAAGCCTTTACTTTCCAGCTAACCAATGATGAGTCAATAGTTAGTCTGAACTTTTGTTGTTATAGTTTCATTCTGGTTGCCTAGCTCTTGGCCCTGATATTATTTTCGTATTTGGGCTAGTGACCCTTGGATTATCTCTTCCTATTGCCTCTGTTTTTTCAACACTGATGTGCTTTACAGCTCTTACAAATAATCCATGGGCTGCCTCTTGTTACTAACACTGAGATTAATAGTTCTAAAGCCACAAGGACCGGATAACAGAGTACCTAACAAAACTAAGGAGAAATTTCCTGACAGTTAGAACAATTAATCAGTGGAACAACCTGCCTCCAGAAGCTGTGAATGCTCCAACACTAGAAGTTTTTAAGAAGAGACTGGGCAGCCATTTGTCTGAAATGGTATAGGGTTTCCTGCCTGAAAGGGGATTGGACTAGATGACCTCCAAGGTCCCTTCCAACATTATTATTATTGTTGTTGTTGCTGCTGCTGCTGCTGTTATTTTCAATAGCTATAATGTATACATATTACAATGATTTGCCTCCTTTTCTTAGCCAAAACCTCATTTCCAACTATGTCCTACTCCTGTTCATTCTGGGTTCATTCTTGTCATATAAGATACTCCTTCCTCTGTTCATGTTTGAAACCACATTTCACTGCAACTCAGCCTAAGTCCCAAAACATTTGCAAAAACTATGCAACGTGCTTTTCTACTGATGGCTACATGGGAAAGGAGACCAACACTTACAAATGGAGATGCCTTTGGTCCATGTGAGGATTTAATATTTTTGCAGCTGAAATAGCCTTGGTATTTTTTTGTTTAGCCAAATCAATGGTGCTGTTATTATAAATCTGCTTTTTATTAGTTGAATGGAACTCAAGCTTTCTAGGTATTATGTCTGAGATGTAAAAGTAAGATGGCTACATTATCTGTATATCTAGGCAGTTAAATCCAAATAAAATTTGTTAGCAGAAGGCAATAGATGAAAGCTGAACATATTGTGGTTTAAGTGAAGATAACAATTTTCTTTTTTTTTAATGGGAGTACTTCAATATGGATGATCGAAACATAATTGCTTCTAACACAGTTAGGAATGGTTTGCCTATGGCTTATGAGAAAACCACTATCAGTTGTTATCATTCTTTGGTTTATCTCTTCTTTCTGCCTCATTCCTTTTTCTCTATAAAATGCAGGTAAAACCATTTGTATTTTATGAAAATATTATGAATAGAAATGTTAATAGTCGAATGCTCAAATCCCAGCTCAGTAATGGAGAAGTCTCCATTACTGAGCTGGATCATGTCCCTGTCTCATTGCATTTTCATCTTTATGAAGCTGAAGCAGGGAGAAATATATCCATTTTTGATTTATCCTCCTTTTCATTTGCTAGATAGAACAGTTACTCTGCTTGGCCATTGATGCTGATGTGTTGAATGTGTTCATCTGAAAAAAAAAGATAATACTTATCAATCTATATGTGTTTAGATTTCTCCTTTACTGATGTTTCACACCTGGATGCATAGGGATTGTACATGGAAGATGCACAACTGCCAGCTAGGAAAAATTATCTTCTGCTCTCTGGCAATTATGTAAAAACTCATTCATCCATATAAGAAATGTTATCTTTATTGATTACTTAAGAGTTTCAAGCACTGCTGCTGTTGTGATGTTTGACCATTTCAATCAGTCAATAATATTCATGAGGTATGAAGCAAATCAGCCCAATCTCTTTGGGCTAATATGGTGTTGCCATTAGGTCAAAATATAATATAGTGAAACTTCAATTTAATAGACCATATATTCTCAGTGTCCACTAAACAACTTACAGTATCTTGCTTGACTGTTTATATTGGAGAAAAAGCCAAGTTTTAAATAAAAAATATAATAAAATGTCTGGCAAGTGAAACACCATTCTTAACTTTTCCAAGTATTTTATTTATTTGACTTTTATAGCCGCCCATCTCAACAAGTGACTTTGGGTGGTGTACATCATAAAAAAAATTAAATGATACAAATTAAATATATATGGTCATTGAATAAAACTACTGCCATGGTTGTTAATGCCACCAAGAAATGGGACCCTTGACACAGTCCCAGGCACACAACCAAGTCTTCACAGTCTTATGGAAAGCCAACAAGGTTGGGGTCCTCCTGATTTCTGAAGGGATAATGTTCCAGAGGGCAGGGGCAATGTCATAAAAGGCACATCTCCTGGTCCCTGCTAGTCAGTATTATTATATTATGCTCCCAGATACCTCATAGATCTATAAGTAGCCTTAGAGCATAACCAGGCAATTGCATTAATATATTATCCTCTAGTCCTCCAGAAAAGACCAGCATGAATTGCATAGTTCTGACTGCTGAGTTCAATTTTGCCCTGGCTTCATTTCTCTTCTGATCAAGCGTCACTTACTTATAGGAAAATAGTCATGGGGGGGGAGGCAGGGCTGGGAGAATATAGGTAGGTAGGCATTCTCCTTAACATAGTAGAAAGCTTCAACTTGTCTAAATGAGCATTTGAAGTCATAGAAATGTCTTTAAATAGTGCCTGCTCATGGTTAGTGGGCCTTGCAAGAAAGCTGGTTTTTGAAAAGAGTAGAAAAGACGCCTTACAGCATTTGCTATTCTGATGAAAGATAATGATACTGATTTAAAAATAACTTTCAAAGCAACCAAACACAATTATTTTGTCTATTGAAAAATGTACTCTTTGAGACTATATTATGGAATACATTTTATTCCAGTGGCATTAAGGTGATAAAATAATACCTACTGTCATTTTGTAAACTAATTTAATCATTTGCTTTAGGCCTGGTTGACTACCTCACCTGTACTAACATTCCTTGTAGTGTTTAAACAATATGCTGGCTTGTATCAGGTCAAATCTTTTGTTTCTCTAGTTCAAAATATATTGTTATCTACTCTAGAGTCTTGGACAAGGAGAAATCATTCCCATCACCTTCTATCTGAGATCCCTTTAATGTGAGATGAAATTTGGAACTTTGTGCATGTGAAACATATACTTTTTATTCCTCCACTGAATTTCATTTTGTTTCTATTTGTCCTTGTAGTGCTGTGGCTGCATCGGAATATCTATGAATAGCATGGATCCATCATGTACCTCAAAAAAAAAAAGTTCAGCATCTTGAAGTCAAAATATGATCTAGGTTTTGCATACTGTCAGCACCAATGTTCCTCAAACACAATAATAAATATCAATCCTATAGAAAGACCTAGAAATAATGGACTATAAGGTTTCGATTAGTAGCCTATCCTAAGAAAAGCTCTCTGTTCCTCCCTCCCCTCACTTTCTCTTTTCCTCCTGACTCTTCTGAGTGTTGTCTCTCTTGTTCTCCCCATCTACTATTTTCCCCTTCTTGTCTGTGGCAGCTAAGATTAAATATTGATAGATTGGCAGCAGTGATTATCATGCATCAGAAAAGCAAAACAGAACCTCTCTCCTCCAAAGAAACTGTGAGCTGAGCACTCAACTCACAGCAGCTTCCAGTTGTTTAGAGGTCGTATTCATGCTGCTTTTCCTCTATGCCCTACAATGGTTGACAAAGGAGATACAGTAGTATAGGACAATGTTTATGATGAGTGCTAGTTCCAACATACAATTAGGATGTACTCTTTTCTCCCTCTTCAGCCCATGGGTTTCTCTTCTATTTCACCTCCTTCTCTCTATTTATGGCTAAGCTTTGCTGTTTTAATGACAACACAAGTTCAATAAGAAAAGGACTTGGCAATAATTAAAAAAAAGTGACAGACAATAATCAAGAAGGTCAGCTTACTAGGCAAGCTATAAAATGTGTACCTCTTTAATCAGATACATAAATCTGAGATTGAAAAACACAACAAAACTAGAAAGTAGAACATAAAGAGTGGAAGATCATGGAATGCTAACCTTTGTTAGGACTGACACAACTATCTTACACAAGTACTATATTGTTAACTGCTTAATTTGTACAGTAAAACATAGGATCCAACTATATTTTTTTCTATTGAGTTATGCTACTATCTAGTTCTATGTAAAATAAGATATTTAAATTCATTCTTATTGGCTTTTTTCTGTATAAGATAAATAAGATGCTTGAGGTAAGTGAATTGAATGTGGTACTGAGCTATGGCTTGGCAGAGATACTGTTCAAATTGCCAGAGGTAATATTTCTACTTTGTTTTATTAACATGCCAATGGTTCTTGTTCTGAACAAGCAATACTGCAATCATGTGTCCAACCATTTTCATTAACATACTTGTACTTTGGGTTTTCTTATTTATCTAGTGCACATTTTAGTAGAATCTACCTTGTCACAATTAGACTCCAATGTACTATTGAGTTAAATATTTTCCATTCATCTTGAATAGACAAAAAATATACAGGTATGACATTCATCTTCAGTAGATAAAAAACTACATGGCATGAAATTTGCATATATACATATACAGTCAGTTCCTAACTGTCTTAACTGCAACGTTTTCAAGTTAGTGCTGAATGGAATTGTCCTGATTAGATATATAAAGTGTATAATCAGCAAAGCAACTAGCTAAGTCCTCTATCACTGCTGTCCTTTCTGTTCAATATGTCACCAGTTTTTGGGAAAAGGTATCTGTTAATCACTGAACTGCTGCAAGAACAGGGTGAATCCACCACCAGGACTTTTCTGGCATCTTTAGCTGTTTTGTGGATCACTGCTCCTAAATTCCATTCATTCAGAACATAATTTTAATGACATATTTAAAAAGAAAAGCAAATGGTAATTGGGTTACTTGTGGCAAAGAGAATCTAATATTATTTGTAGCACTAGGAAAGAATGGTTCTTGGTTTTGTCATTTCTCTGTTTCATTATTGCAATCTTATGCAAAATTGGCAAATGCAACTCAACCCCTGGGCAATCTAGAAAAAATCTATTCATAAATATATACTGCTCAAAAAAATAAAGAGAACATTTTAACATGGAACTGAAGGAGTTTGCGTTCCCTTTATTTTTTTGAGCAGTATACTTTTAAAATATATGGTCTCTTTTAGACAAAAAATGGGCACATATCCATTGGCTCACAAAAGAAGCTGGCCAAGAAGAGGGAGAATTTAGGAAAAGAGTTAGAGAACAATAAAAAAACAATCCATGAAATTACTTAAACAAACACTAGCAATAACTTCCAATGTTTAATGTTCAAAGTAAGGTACAAATGTTTAAGTAGTGGTTAGTGGCTGGGGAAATAAATGGAAAGGAAGCATGCATTATCAAAGATTTTTTTTCCTCTCTCTGTGTTTATTTATTAGTACTTGTTTATTTTCTACCTTGCATTTTGTATCTTTATTCTTACATGATTTCTGTTTAATCTGTGAAAAGTGCTTATGCATTTTCTTTAAAAAGCTGGTGGATTGAATTTGCAGCTACTAATCATATTTCAAGCCGGTCTGATGTAGTGGTTAAGGCATCACACTAGAAACTGGGAAACCATGAGTTCTAGCTCTGCTTTATTCACCAAGGCAACTGGGTGACCTTGGGCCAATCACTCTCTCTCTCTGCCCTAGGAAGCAGCCAATGGCAAACCACTTCTGACATCTTGCCAAGAAAACTTCTGTATGACAAATGGAGATTTATCTTGCTGATAGAAACAGTATTAAAGCTAAAGAAAAAAATTAAAGGAGGAGAGGTCAGCAGGGCAGTTGCTCTTGGGTAAAGCACTTCTGATCTCTCTCTCTGTCTCTTCTTCTTTTCAACATATACATGGAGCCACTGAGAGAGGCCATCTGTCATTTTGAAATGAAGTATCATCAGTATGCTAATGATACTTACTGATATATTTCCATCCAGGCCAAACCAAAGATCCTGTCAAAAGCCTAAACTGCTGTTTGGAGGCTATGAGGGATTGAATTGAAAGAAACAAGATGAAACTGAATGCCTGCAGTGGTATGACAAGGGAGATGGTAATGTGGGGCAGGCCACTCTGGATGTACAGTATGTACAAATAATCCTTGATAAACAACCATTTATTTTGTGATTGCTTAAAGTTACTGAAAAAGTGACAATTTTTCACACTTATGACTATTTTAGCATCTCCATGATAATATGATCAAAATGGAAATTTTGGGCTCACTTGTGGACATATGTAAAGGACTACCTGTAATATAATACAGGAGGTACTGCTGAAGACAATGAGAAGCCAATGGCAAGGATGGAGTTGTCATTGCTGCCTCTATGCCACTCAGCTGTTTGGTGCAGAACAGAGGGGAAAAAATTCTTCCTTCCTTCCTTCATGTCAGTTTGGACTTCTGGCAACTGCCCCTGAAGTTTTCTTGGCAATATTTTTCAAAAGTGGCTCCCCAGTTCCTTCTCCCTAAGGTGAAGAGAAGCCACAGGCTCAAGGTTACCTGAAGGCTTTGTGCCTAAGGCAGGACTAGAACCCGTGGTCATCTGATTAAGATGCCTTAATCATTAAACCAGCTCTCAGTGATAGAGAAACAGGGTGTTTAAAAAACCGATCTGCTCTGCATGCCAAATATGCTAGCTGTGCCTCTGAAGTGGAACTGTTTGTCCACAAACTATCTGGCTCCTTATCTGGCCCGGTTATAACTTCTGGTGATTCCTACATAGCAGTACCGTAGTTTACCCTTACAGATCCAGACAACATCCTCCCTAATGGTATTCAGAAAAATAGTGTACCAGAATACTTACATTGTAAACAATTCTTAATTTATTTATCATTATTTTAGGATAATTACATGCTGTGGTAGGCAGATTATTTTATATTTTTTATGTTTTCTGGTTTTATGCATTTTATTAATTAAATTGTAAACTGCTGGAAGTTTGGGGGAATACAGTGGTCTACACAAATACAAAAAAGGCATCTATGCTGCACAGTGTTTTTAAACATCTTAAAATTGCCAAGTGCCACTAGTTTAGTGAGAGAGGTGAAGATGATAAGGCGGAAAGCACAGACTCAGAGATGGCTGTTATGTAAACACAGCCCTCTACATTCCAGTTTGATAAAAGAGCAACGAAAAGTATGTTACCCAGAAAGGATAGTGAAAAGAAACTAGTGATTTAAAGCAATATTTTTCAAATTGGCTAGCTATTTGTTTAACTATATTTTTCAGACTTCATCTGGAAGTGAATTCCATACATCTTAAAGTTGCCAAGTTTCAAAAAGACTGATTTAAACTATACACCCACACCCACATATACATTTATTCCTGCAGTGACTATCTCTTAAACCCAGGCCTTTCTTGTTGTTGTTAAGGTGGCTCAGGAGATAACCAGTGGGAGGCTTTTTTGACGGAGGGGGTAGTCCCCTTAGCCTTGGAGGAGGCAGTGATGTATCCCCTTCTCAAGATGCTGTCTCTGGTCTCCTCCAACCTGGACAATTCTCATCTAATTTCGAACCTTCCTTAGGTAGGGATGATTGTTGAGAAGGTGGTTGGCAGCAAGTGAAGTGGGTTTTGGACAAAATGAATTATTTGGACCTGCTCCATTTGGGTTTTAGTCTGAGCTATAGAACAAAATGAGTAGATAGTCCCGTGACTCATCCCTTTCCAGATCACCATAACCTAGGCCACCAAGGGCTACCAAAAAGACCTAATAAGGGAAGAGAACTAATGTTGTTTCATCACCCTTATTTCCATGATGTAGTCCCAATATGGGCTCTTACTTGTGTTTGGCTGGATTCTCCCTTTGTCTTCCTTCAGCATTGCTCCAGGCATCACTTCTGGTGTTCCATCTCCTGGAGTTCCACATAAAACCAGTGATTTGATGCACAGAAGCAACATAGGAATAATCTAGTCCAACACCTCAGCCACCCCCTATTCCAGGCTGCTACCAAGATCTCAGCTGAATTATCTACTAGAAAAAAGATCCGAATGGGTCCATCAATTGCCTGAGGCAGTGTGATCAAAAAGATCCTATTTCCTTGCAGGGGTAACTATCATCAGCACATGATTTATTTGTTGAACCATATATTCACAAGTTTAAAGGGGTTGAAAATTTAAAATTAGAAGAGAAAAGAGAGCTATCTAACTTTATTTATTATCATAGAAAGATATTTGATGTATTAGCATAACTACAATCTCAACCACTCTTGTTTTGTGAATAAAAGTGTAGACAGGATCAATACTTTAGATGAGACATATTTCTAGAACAAGGTAAAAGTGGGATCTACCTCTCAGTAGAACATTGGCTCATTTATAGCAGAATGGCAAATAAGCTATTTGTTTATTTATTTTGTATCCCACCTTTATTATGTTTACAAATAATTCAAGGCAGCAAACATATCCAACACACGTTCTTCCTCCTATTTTACCCACAACACAACTCTGTGAGGTGTGTTGGGCTGAGAGAGAATTTCTAACCCAAGGTCACCCAGCTGGCTTTCATGGCTAAGGAGGAACTTGAATTCATGGGCTCTTGCTTTCTAGCTTGGTGCTTTAACTTCTAGATCAGACTGGCTAGCATTAAGAAACACAGCAACAAAATAATCCCTCCTCTGCTAGCATAGACTATATTACTGAAATAAAAGAAAGCTTAGAATAACCAAATTTATTTTTAATGTGGAAAAACAGATGCATTCTGTTTTAGCACTCTGTATAATGCTAATCATGGGCAATAATATTAGGTATCTATTTATCCAGTTTAATACTTTACACATCTTTTCAACTCATCAAAATATATAATTAACTGGTAGCATATGTAAAATAAAATATAAATTATAATTATTTCTGGTTTAAATTTGTATACAGTATTATAAAAATATCAGTGAAGATATACTCTTAAAAATAGATATGTTCAATATCTATCTATTAATTTCCATTCTATTTTTAAACTACTTATATTAAATTATAGATTTGCACAATGGATATAGGTGAATCAGCTCTTTCCCCTCATTGAAGCTAGGATGTGCATAGAATTTATTGGTAAAAATATGGTTGTTGAAATACACTTTAGATAAGAGTGAGTATAACTATATTACCCAAAACATAATCAGAATTTTGGCTACAGTCTCACGGTTGCATATTAGTTTACCCAATCTTGGTTGATTCCAGATTAGATACATGGATAAACAACATCACAAAAATTCAGAAGAAGTGATTAAGGGGTATTATTTTCTCTCTTTTTTTATCCTTTTGTAGATTCTCATGTATGATACTAAGCAAGAGTTTTATTCCAGCAAATAGTGTCAAGACATAGAAACCAATTCTGGTGTAATACAGTATGTCTGGTAGACTTGTAAATTTGTTTGTACATAAAAAATGACCCTGCATATATAATAATATATATGATGTATATATTTATTAAATAACATTTAATAAAAATTTAAGAAATATCTGACTATCTCTCAAAGAGACTGAAATCAGAAACATTTAACAATGAGATTATAAAGTGCAGTTTCACATTCTGTCTTGTTGTCCCTCTCAGTAGAAATTTAAGATCGGTGCTAAAAAAAACTTTCAATAGTTTGAATAAAATGGAAGAAATTTTTAGAGCAAAGCAAGGTACTGAAGCACTCCTGAATCAATTAGTAGTGTAAAAGGCAGCATATGTACAGAAGGGCAGTTTTCTGCCTGATTTTGCCAGCTAAAATAAATTGTTGTTGTCTCTCACCAGAGTATCATCTTTTCATATACATCTCCAAAAGAACGACACAGGATTGAAGATGTAATAAGAGCAGATTGAAAGATGAGATGGAAATGCAAAAATAATCCAGGAAAGTAGCATAAGAGGACTTATATAAAAGAAAGGGAGGGGGAGCCAAATGGCAGTAGAAAGAGGAAAATATAGGAATAGGGAACGGGATAGTGTGGAAATCATAAATCTAAGGGTAGAAAGAGAGGGGGAGGGAGAACAGGAACATAGGAAATGCAGTGCCAAAGAGGATGCAGCTGGGGGGGGAGCACACCTAGCCTGGTTTCACTGAGTTGTATAGAGAGCCATCTACTGTTCATGTGTAAATGACAGATAAGGTAACATACTGTCCTGGGTTAGTCTATGTCAGTTCCTTCGCTCTTTAGCATTGGGCACATACTGAACTTGTCATAGATTAGTAAACTATGCCAGAGAGTTAGCTGAGCCCAGGAAATGCTGTGAAGAGACTGAGGGTGAAGACGCACAATGCTCTAGAGCCCCCACCAGGCTGATCTCTCATGTGCTCAGAATTGTGAGACGCTGCATGGTCTAATTCTTCTGCTGCCACCCCTTTTCCCTCAATGCAGACAGGCACACACTAACAACCATATAGAAAATAACCATTGTATATTCTGCTTCAGCCAGATCTGAGCCAATGCCTATTTATATCACATAAAAGAAAAGTGGATTGTTATGTTGACAATTGCTTCACTAACCATTGTTTCATTGGAGTTCTTGCCCGTATTCAGGTTTTCCATACACTTCCTCCATGCTGTGTTCTTCTGATCTGCTCACCTGAGCTTCCATCATCTTTGGTCTTTGTGACTATAGGAATCTATAATCAATCCCACTGGAGGGATAAGGCTGGGTAGGTTATTTTTGAGAAAGTATATTTTCAATCACTTTTTATGTACCCAGCATTAAATTATGTATCATATCCTCTGCAGGTAATTGTATTTTCATAAAGAACAATAAGGAGCCATCATTTCTCAAAAATAAATATTCCTTCATGTAAACATATGCAAATCAATCCTAGTGATCAAATAGTATTTAACTTGTATGATTGCAGGAAGATGTGTTTATGTTTTACTGATTTTATTATAATTTGTTCATGTGATTGTTGTGAACTACCCAAAGTTACTGATAGTTGGGCAGCATACAAATTTTATATATTAATACTTATATGGTCCAAGGATTAAGGCTAGAAACCTGGTTCCTTAGCCACTTGATTATATAAATGATCTTTGAGTTCTAATCCAGTCTTAACCATGAAAGCTAGCTACGTGACCTTGGGACGGTCACTCTGTCTCTCTCTCACAGCCCAATCTACCTTACAGGGCTGTTGTTGTCAGGAAAATGAGACAAAGAAGCAATATTAGATATGTTTATCTCCTTAAATTGTTTTTAAAAATAATAAAAGTGAGATATAAATAAATAAATAAAAATGGTTGGGCAAACTGTTTAAACTGGATTTGGAATTTTTGTCCATGTATTGAATTCTTTCCAAGGACTTGAGATAGGCAGATGTTGTTTAATAATGTTAAAGGTATTGTCATAGGATGTAAGCTGTCTTTGAGTAAGTAAAGCTGCCTTTTAGCAATTGAATGATGGTGATTTTGTCAATGTTGATGTTGTTCAGATGGCACTCCAGATGTTTTGAAATTGCACCCAAGATGCCTATACCACTGTTATTTTCTTTTGCTACAGTTGTTCTACTTGTATTT
>JANHFS010007138.1:0-13628 GCA_032467975.1 Trimeresurus albolabris
CCGTCCCATCCCATCCCCTCCCATCCCATCCCATCCCATTCCATTCCATTCCATTCCATCCCATTCTATTATTGTGATGCTTTAAACTATTACATATTACGGTACTATACACATAATCAGTTCTGGTATGGAACACCTACAGGCATACAGATATTAATAGTGGAAAGGATGCGTTCTTGTCTTTTTATTACTAGTACTGCAGTATTGTATGTATTGTATGTAAGTTACTACATATGAACAAATCCCACATTCATATGTACTGATGATATTACCTAGTTGGGTATTGAAACATCTGACAGCTGACAGCTAAGGTCAGAGGGCATCAAAGACTCTATAGTTCAACCTTACATATATTCCCTTCTATTGAAGGTGATGGTGATTGTTACGACAATAACAAAAATGAATAAAAGTCAACAAAAGGCTTTATTAAGGGACAACGTTCTAATAAAATCTCTGTTCAATTTTTGTACATATATTTATTTTTGAAATTTATCTGACACTCATTTCAACTAGACTTTTGTACAGGACAACAGAGTGATTGGTTAATCAAGATTATTTCTTTGTTTAAGTTCATTTGTTTCAAATACCAAATTAATGCAATTACTATTCAAGCAGTTGTTGACTTATGACCATAACTGAGCCCAAAATTTCTGTAGTTAAGTGAGACAGTTGTTAAGTGAGTTTTGCCCCATCTTATAACATTCCTTGCCACAGTTGTTAAGTGAACCTCTGCAGTTATTAAGTTAGTAACACTGTTGTTAGGTGAATCTGGCTTTTCCATTAACTTTGCTTGTCAGAAAGTCGCAAAAGGTGATTACATGACCCAGGACCCTGCAACCCTCATAAATATGAATCCGTTGCCAATCCGTTGACATGTGACCATGGGGATGCTGCAACACTTGTAAGTGTAAAAAACTTTTTTTCAGTGCCGTTGTAACTTCAAATAGTCAATACATGAATTGTTGTAAGTTGAGGACTACCTATACTCACTTTTCTATGCAAATAACACTATGATTCAACTTTACCAGTTGAATCTTTACTAGTCACACAAATTTACTAGTATATCATAGAAGAGTTTCTCTAAGAGCTAGAAGAGATCCGAATTTTAATCTATACCAAACTGATGTACTAGGGCGAATCCACAAGTGAAATACAAAGTGAAATTTGTATGCCATTCATCCTGCTTTTATTGTATTTATAAAACCCTGATTGCTATTCTGATGCTTTTGCTGTCTTACTGTGACAATATAAAGAAACAGACCCAGCTTCCTTAGGCACATATAGGTTTGGAAAGTGCCTTCTTGACAGTGGCCCCCTCCTTAAGGAATATCTTGTCCCCAGAAGTAAAGGCACACTGGCACTCCTTGCTTCTAGGAAGAAAGATAAATCAGTCCTTTCCAGCAAGCTTCTGATTGTTAGTTCAGATGATTATTGTTGGGAGCTTTTGGAGTTGTTTTGCATCGTATTTTGAATTATTGTACATCATCAGATATAGATGATGTGTCTGTGTCTCTTTGTGTGTGTGTGTGTGTGTGTGTGTGTGTGTGTTTGCCTTTGAGTCAGTTTTGATTCCTGGCAACTGTCTGGACAAGTTCTTGCAGTTTTCTTGGCAAGGGTTTTCAGAAGTGGTTTGCCACTGCTTCCTTCCTAGGACTGTGAGAAAATGGCCCAAGGTCACCCAGCTGGACTTCTACCCAAGGCATCACTACAACTCACAGTCTTCCAATTCCTACCTTGATGCTTTAACCACTACTCCAGACTTTGGGGACATCTTTAAAATATTAAAACAAAATCAAATAATTCTTTCAAGTACCTGAGTTGGGGCTGATAGATTTTCATGCAATGGAATTGCCATAAGCCACCAGCAGGTTTGCCTTGAACTGGAAGAAGAAGAAAAAAAGGCATCTTTTTAGTTTTTCTCTTTTTCTACAAAAGTTGTTGTTGTCTTCATTGTGGCTCAAAAGTGAAGGGAATGAGCAAACAAACACTCCAGGGTAACAGATTATAGCAAATATATGCCAGGTTTTGCTTTGTTTCGCTGGCCAAAAAACAAAGTGAAATGACACATTGGGTCCACTGGGAATGCATCCAGTCAACTAACACAGTGGGGTCAAGCTGGAAGAAGAAAGCTAAGGCAATTAGGTTATCAGGTAAGTATGCAACAACAGTGGCAATAATTATAGAAGGCTGGGAATATTTTGCTCATTGGAATCTCGTATAGATCTTCATTCAGACGTAAGCCCTGAAGTAATGCAGGAGATTCCCAATGACATAATGTAACTTTTCGTAATCAAAGGGATTTTTTTCCAGATATTTAACATAGGCTAAGAGCATTAGGGAAACACCAGAGGACTGGAAAAGAGCTGATGTGGTTTCAATTTACAAAAAAGGAAAAAAAATGGATCCAGGAAGCTACAGACAAATTAGCCCAACATCAATACTTGGGAAGATTCTGGAAAAAATACCATGTTTCCATGACAATAAGACCCACCCAGATAATAAGCCCTAGCCTGATTTTTTAGGGTGTGCCTAATATAAGCCCTACCCCCAAAATAAGCAAGGGGGAGGGGGGGCCAGCATAGGAGACGGTGAGCATGTGGGGGCCGATGGTGTCCAGCAGTAGCCACAGCCCATGCAGCGCAGGTAAGTTTGGTGTGGAGGCAGAGGTGGGAGGGAGGCAGGCGATCTAGCTGCATTGTGCAGCCGTCTGGCTCATGGGAGGCTTGCATGGCAGCACCAGCACCAGGTAAAGGCAGAGGCACAGGGGGAAGAAGGTGATCCCCGCTGGCTCATGGGAGGCTCATGGGAGGCTCACTGGCAGCAGGTTTAGGTTTTATTATTAAATTTATACCCCGCCCTTCTCCTAGCGGACTCAGGGCGGCTTACAGCAAGTTAAAAAAACAAACAAACCATACAAAATACTAAGTTTAAAATACAATTAAAATGAAATATTGATTTTTGCCGTTTCTTTTTAAAATTATGTTTAAATACCAAATTAAAATCAAATTAAAATCAAATTAAAATATCCCTTAGGCCAGAAGCAGAGGCATGAGGGCAGGCAGGCGAACCCGTTGCGCCACTCATTCCATCCCACCATTTCTTGGCTACCTTATTACTGTTCTGGAAGTCCCTCAAGATCCTCCCTGGAGATCAGTATCATTCAAAGATGGCTCCACAATTGCAGTTAATATTCCCTCATTCCTGTGCCTTATATTTTTAATAATTATTATTTTATATATTTTAACAATCACTTTTTAAAATATATTTATTTTTTTACTTCAGTGTTGTATACCACCCAGAGCTTGGTTGAAATGTTTTTGTTCATTTCGGCTTTGCATAAAGATACAGTCCAGCTGGTCTGTGAAGAAGACTACCTGTTCTGTGTTGCAACAGAACCTCTTAATGCAGGGGTCCCCAACCCCTGGTCTGTGGTCTGGTACCGGACAGTGGCATGTCAGCAAGCAGGCCACACAAACAAGCAAAGCCCCATCTGTGGGATGCAGGCAGCACACAAAACATGCACTCTCCATATTTTTCTGGTGGGAAAGTGGACAATTGAAACATTTCAGTCATGTTGGCCTGGATACCTGCCTTTCAATTTATTCCTGATTTTTGTTCCTGCAATCTTATTGCTACTTCATTGCTTTGATCCAAAGAGTTGCAGCCTAGAATTTAAAAGGAATGTATGGGTACTTGAATTTTCAAAATGCGCTGTGCTTCATTTTTTATTTCATGTCTTTCTAATAAACTGGAGCAATGAGTATAAGGTTTTAGAAGATAATGGAGACTCAGACTGCAATCTTAAACCTAATGGGATTTATTTCTGAGCAGACATTTTAAGATTGCATATTCAGCTGATTAAATCCATCCTGAGCATTCTGAAAGAATTTGTGTGCCTTTTATAAAAGCATAAAAAACTGTTGGATTTAATGGAACTTAAGGTTTTAGGAGATGAGGAAAAAAAAGGGTTGGGGAATGAGGAAACATGCACCCTAATTAACTTGTGGCACTTTATCAGACTAAGATGAAAAAACAAAATGCCATTTATTAGAAGTGTTTTCCAGATTCTTCAGTTACCCAAAGAAGTAATTTGTGTTCAGGATGAAAATTGTTTTAGTTCTTAAGCAGTTCAAAAGCTTTGGAAGAAAATAATTGAGGCTTCTATGGCACAATTTCAAAGAATGGTGTAACTCTTAAGGGGAAAAATGTGGTCTTTTGATGGCATAAATAGTATCTAGCACACTTCTAAATGTAAGACATTATTGCTCATTAACTCAAATCCCAAACAAGTGGTAAAGTGATTTTATTCATCTACTCATCCATCCCCAAATTATATTTATACTATGTCTTTCCTTTCAGAAACTAAAAGATCCATATATGTGTCACTTCTCATTTTATCCCTGCATTGACAATCTTCTTATCATTATTATTTATACTTTAATCAACTAAAAACCATACTTTAAATATGTTCTATTACTGGCTGACAGAATATTTTTTATAATTCAAAAACCTGTGGAGTAGTTATGTAAAAACTTTAAAAAAACTGTCAACCTAGTTAATTAGTATGATTCTATCAAAATTTCACCTTGAAAACTCAAATTGGTGACAAAAATCAGTGAACAAGTAGCTGATCTGAGTCAACCCAATGGTATCCAAAGCTATAGAGAAGTCAAGTAAAGCAAGGATGGGTGCAGTCCATATCCTGCCCTCACCAGAGATTATCCAAAAGCACAACCAATGTGTCTCACATACCCAATCGTGAAACATGACTGAAAAGGATCCAGATAAGTCACTTCATCCAAAGTCCTCTGAAGCTGCTACACAACCTTCACAATCTCCTTCCCCCAAAAGGGGAAGTTAGATATGAAAGAAAATTGTCCACTACAACGGCTTCTTGAGGACGGGATGAACTAAGGCCTCCTTAAGAGTTGAAGGAACAATTACCTCACTCAAGGAAGCATTAACTATCACTAGAGCCCACTCACATAACATCCCCCTAGGTCACTGTATCCAGCCAGGAGGGGCAGGGTTCTAAATAGTAAGTGTCTGGGCTCACAGATCTAAGGACCTTGTCCACTTCCTTAGATCCAATAGATTCAAAACCTTACCAGATAACAGGGCAAGATTCATACTAGGCATTTCCACTGGACCTGCAACAAAGCCAACATCCAACTGAGAATGAATCTGAGAAATTTCAGTCAACAAATGCTGGGAAAATTCACCTGCGCCCCCGTGCAAAAGGTTCTTTGAGCCATCCTTCCCAGGAGGGTTTGGATCATCTGAAACTGGCTATGGAATGGCTATCTCTGGATGCAATAAAAACTCCAGATAGAATTTTATCTTATCTATATTCTATTCAAAAGTCTTCCTAATATACTGATAAATGTTTTCTACTTTTAAAAAGACTTTTAGAATCTTTCCTATTCAATTATTTCAAGGACGCTCACAAAGCATCCAGATAAAGCCAAGCAAACTCAACCAGCTACTCAGTCATGGTAGAAGGAGCTTTGAAAGCTTTGCAGTCGTTGAGATGTTTTAAAGACACTTGAAGGCTTCCTGAAGCAAGTACTCCCTTGAAACTCTTCACAGATTAAAAAATTAAGCTAAATAATTACAGTTAACTTTTTTTTCAGTGATCAAATATTTAGAATCTGTACACTATAGTACTGTATGCTGTGTTTAGCCTGAAATTCAGCACACAAATTCCTGGGCCATATATGCTCATGAAAAGAGTATTCCTGGGCTAAAAATGTAGCACAGGATGAATGATATCTGCAAATCACAGGCTGCATTTGCATTTGATAATGAATGGACTGAGTAATACCTTGAGAATGTTAAGATGTGTGGACCTTGAGAATGTTAAGATGTGTGGACTTCAATTTCCAGAACTTCTCAGCCAGCAAACTGAGGATAGGACATGGATAGGATATGGATAAGAGCTCTCCATAGTAACATGTTACTCCATAGTAACATGTCATTACACACACACACATACACACACACACACATACACACACATACACATACACACACCATTATTGTTTCATAAATAAGCCCTGTGAAACCTTCAGGGAAGTAGTGCTGAGATCAGAAGAGAGCAATGCCAGCAGGAGACTGAATTTCTGTTTGTCAACTCTACTAATACGATCGAAGGAGAAATAAATCAAAGCATAATCCACAGGATATGAGGTCAGGTGAACTTATGCAATTGTGAAGGTCATCCATTCATCTAGAAGGAACTCCAAAATAAAACTTAGAAGAAAGCACTTCTTGTCAGCCCTCCTATCATTACACTTCTACATTTGTTTGGACAGTATATGAATTTTGGTCCTAAGCGTTACTGGTTCAGTGCTGTTGGAAATTCAAATGATCACTGAGTGAGTGGCCATTAACTGAGGCCCACCTGTAGTAATTCTGTAAGTATTTATAAAGTGATTCTTGGCAAAATTCAGGTTGCTGCCATGCCCCCCCCCCGGTTTTCCATTTCCGGGAACTTTTGAAGACTGAATTATTCCAGAGATCTGGTATGCTCGGGATCACTTAACTTATGTGATCTTTATGATTTTAAGTGTTTGTTTTAGCTTACTGTAGATGTTTTAATTTTGAGTGCCTTGTTTATTGTTGCATTTAATTACTTTAAACCTCTAAGAGTCTGATTGATTGAGGTGGGTATAAATGTGATAAGTAAATAAACAAATGTTTGAAATGTCAACCCAGGAAGGACAAGAAATTAGCGAGAAAAGAAAAGGGACAGAGTTTTAAGAAGATAATTGAAAACAGGAAAATTTACAACTAGGAAAGTGATAATGGTAAATAGTTCAATGAAGGTGTCAATGTAGCGTGCATCTGCTGCAGAAAAGGCCAACAACATATTAAGTAAGGATAATAAGAAATGGTATTGAAAACAGGGATGCTAATATCTAAATCAATGGAATATTTTGTGCGGTTCTGGTTGCCACATTTTGAAAAGTTTATAGCGGAACCAAAGAAAGTTCAGAGAAGTTCAGTTAAAATGACCAAGGGGCTGGAGTAGCTTCTCGAACCAGAAAGATTATGACATTTGGGGCTTTTTAATATAGAAAAAAGGCAAATGAATGCTTGATGCATACAAAATTATGCATGGAGAAAGCAGACAATGAAAAGCTATTTTCTCCTTTCCAAAATTCCAGAGCTTATCTGATTCAATGAAATTGAATCTTGGAAGAATTAGGATAGGCAAAAGGATTTAAAAACAAAAAACAAAAACAAATCTGTAATTCAGTTCTCCAATTTCCTACCAGCAGATATGGTGCTGGTTACCAGTTTGGTTGGCTCCAAAAGGGGTTGGACCAATTCATGGAGGACTTGGGGAGCAATGGCTATTAGCCTCAATGGTAGTGTAGCTACCTCTGAAGACCATCTGCTGGGAGACTAGTGGGTGATCTTGTGTAGTTGGTTGGTCACTGTGAGAACAAGCTGCTGGACAGAATGGGCTAGGGGTTTGACCAAACATATTCTTATGTACTGAAAAGTAATTGTGGAAGAACTCTAAGAGAGCTTGTTTATTTATTTATGTGAATTAAAGGTTCAATTTACTTACCACATTATTAATTAAAGATCAAAAGAAGATGGAAAAGTTAAACTGAAACTCTACAAATGGATTATAGAATGACAGACCATTTGTTCAAATAGAAAGGATCTAACTCTACTAGGAAGCAAGGTATAAGAAGCAATAGAATAGCTATCCAAAGAAAAACACCAGGCACCAATGAAATGCCCATTAACTGTTTAGTCTGTAGGAGAAGAGATACTTAAAATGCTGTTCTAGATCAACAGTAGAATAAGAGAACTGCAAAAGAATATATTGCTGAACCATTGAATCATTCCTCATACAAATAGAGTTTAGTTTGAAAACTTACCAAGTAGAACACAGCTGTATATGGAAAGAGAGAGAGAAATACCAACAATATGTGGTAATCTGATAGTAAAACAAGACAAATTGATGGAGGGAGATCAAAACATGAAATAAGAATGAATTTTCTGCCCATGAGAGCAATGAAATAGTCAAAGGCTTGTCTTCTGGAGTTGTGAGTGTGCTATCACTGGAAGTTTTCAAGCAACAATTGAAATATTTGTCTGGGATGGTTTGTGAATACCTGTCCTGGGCAGATGGATTACACTAGAAGATCTCCTAGGTCACTTGGACCATATGATTCCATGATTTTATAAAAAAGCAGGCTTCTATAAAGGCAGATGGTCATGAGATCAGATAGTGAAAAATAAATAAGTAGCTTGTATAGCAAAGGCATTGTGAATGTATTATAACAGTGATCCCCAGTGTTTCTGGCTTTGTGGGCTGGTAGCGGCGGTGGGAGCAATTAAGGAGACAGGGGATGGATTCACGCCTGTGCCTGCTGCTTGCCAGATGGAGCTTCATGTGCTAGTCTGCCGCTTGCATGCCCTAGTTCCCAACAGGCCACAGCCCAATACTGGAACTGTGTGGAATCAAAACTGGGTCACATGCTAAACACCTTGTGGTATTCAGGTGACACCACTTTATTTAGCTTAAAATATGAAAACAAAAACTTAGAAGAGGTCATTATAAAAATAAAAACTGGAAAATAAATGATCTGGACTAATTTTAAATACGAAGAAAACACAAATAATGTAATTAGCATGCTTATGAGCTCACAATTGATGACAAAAAGTGAAAATATTAAATCAAATAGTTTGATTCAAGGGAGGGAGGCAGTGACAATGTTAGGCGAGATCATACGGACATTTATAAAGATCAGAATGACGAAAGCTACGGTTTTTCCAATTCTAATTTATGACTGTGAAAGTTGGATGGACTAGAAAGAGCTACTTTATTGGCAAGAATAAAATGATTATGATGATAGATAAAGTCGATGCATAGGATCAAGGCTATCTCTGGAAGAGCTGCAGATTATTGTAGGGGAAAGGTCAAGATGGAGGGCATTTGCCCACATAGGTCCCAGGGGTTAGGCCCAATTCATTTATACCTAGCAAGGAAAGAAATCTGCTGTGCTATTGCAGAAGATTGTAATAGCGATAAGAAATAGATGGTGTGCCCTGTTTTCCCCTGGGCTTTTCTGTCTAAAAATGACTTCTTTTCTGTATTCTTGTGTATGACATATCTTGGTAAGACTTTAGGTTTTTCGAAAGCAAGCTTCTGGCCTTCCATGCCCTTCATCTGTTTTTCTTAGTTAGCTCTTTTTTCCTGCCTTGATGCCACCTAGCTCAAGACCATCATGTTTTTCTTCCCAAGATTAAAGTTCAGCCTCCTGTGACTGGGAGAGTGTGAGTTCAGAACTGGTTGTGTCTAAGGTGTACTTTTGTTACCCGAGAGGCAATAAGTATAGCTCTGCTTAATTAAAAGTATGAATAATTGCAATAGTACACTACATAAGCTTTTAAACCCTTTCTGGAAAGGAGATTCAACATAGATCTATCAGATAGTATGCAATAATCTGTAGAAAGTATGGGGTTGCATCTGGCAAGGAAGGACCTAAAAAAACATGAAATTCTATTCCATATTCATATTCTTCTAATAAATATTGCCCATTCTTGTTGCTGTGTTTGTGGATATTTTCTTTACCTGGCATAAAAATTGTTATTCTTTTCCTCTGTTAAAAAAAAACCGCTTCAATTTCCCCCTCATTTGAATGTTCATTGCCTTCAAATTCATGAACCAGCTGGGCACACTGTTGTGACAAAACAAAAAACTGTAGAAATGTCTGTCTCTCTGTGGGTACAAATTAAACTTTAACTTATCCATATCACATGAATTATGAATGCTGCTTGGCTATAATAATTTTTCATCAAAGCTTATTTTTTCAGTCCACACATTTGTTCATTTAAGGGTTTTTCATAAGAATGTTGTTTTTTTAATATTCAGAGCTGTTTTAGGTGTAAATGTTAACAAAGTAAATAAATTACATTAAACTAAGCCCTATGTGTTGAAAACACCATTGATTTAATAAAGACAGTTTAAAATGTTTTCCACACTTACTCTTTGCCATTCAGGATTTAGCAAAATGAATAAACAAATAATAAATCTAGAAGGCTGGAACAAAAGTGCAATTTATTAAATTCCCTTATACTTTAGCCATTCGTGAGTTATGAAGTACACTTTCCTTGCCAATATCCATTTGTGGTATAAAGAGAATAGAGGATAAAACTGCTTGATTCATCAAAAATATCCCAAATAAAGATACTGCAAAACAGTTAGCTATTGCTATGCTGTAAAGACAGTGTGGATGAGGTGGGAGTTATTTTTGTAAGTTAGGTTCTCCTGCCTTTGCTATCATAATCTTTCATTGCTAAATGCTTCTACAAATAATTTTTATTTATTTAGCATATGATGGGAGCATGACAAAGAGAAGTAAACATATACACACAATCCACGTAATTATGTACAAAATGTCTACAGAGGTACAGCAGCAGTGGCCTCGTAACTGGATATCCAATTCAGTTATCCAGGCAATCACCTCTGGTATTGCTTCCTGGGGAGCAGAAGTCACCTGCATCTGTAGCATCACTTAAGCTACATGTGCTCTCTGGGTGGTGCTAAATGGGTGATGGCAATCAGATGCAGCCTTACTGCCCTACTAGGCATCACAAACAGAAAAGTACAAATCGTTGTTATAACTTTGAAAAGAATACAGGGCCATGACATTTTTCTACGGCAACCCCTTCAACCAGATTTTTGCTGAAACTTATGGAAGGTGTAACTCGGTACCTCTGAACTACCAAAGGATGGGAAGACTGCACTGAATGAAAGTGCAGTGAAGGGAAAGGCTTGAAGAAATGCCTTGAAAATGAAGTAGATGCCTTTTAATTTGGTGATATGTGCATCTCCCTATTGTTTTCTTGACAAGAATAGAGAAGTGGCTTGTTATTGCCTTTTTCTGGAATATTTTTGGTCTTCTTTATATAGTCCATGGCACTGTGATATATTGATATTGCTTCTGCTCAAGTCCTAAACATGCTGTAATGTTCTGAGATTTTTCCCACAACAATAACCCTATGATATGGGTTGGGCTAAGAGTGATTGGCCCAAAGTCAACCAGCTAGTTTTTATGCCATTGGTGTGACTATAACTCACAGCCTCCTCGTTTCTAGTCTGACGCCTTGGAGTAGACCAAACTGGCTCTCACAACTGTCCTCCCCCTTGCTTTTCATGGTACAGAGGTCAAGGGGGAAATCTTCCCTAGCTTTGAAAGTGAGGACAACTGAAAGGAGTCCAGGTATTCAGTTGGGAATATATTTGGGGACACAATGCACCACAGCTGATGAGTGGTCGGTTAAGATAGAAAACAAATAGCATATAGATCCCCTTGATCTCTTGGTATATACTCATGCAAGATGGAATTCAAATGTTTTACTACCCATTTTCATTTCTGCTAAATTAGACATCAGGAACAAATGACCTGCTGTTTGAGAATTGCAATACACCTGGAATTGCTCCCGCAGAGCATATGAAAGATTTCGCCACAACTAGTCCCAACCAACTATTTCCATATGTGTTCTAGATTGGAGAGGAAGAACAACATGGGCAGAAACTATGAACCTGTGAACATGGTCTTAACCTTCTGGGGAATGAAAATTTAGTAATCATCCTCAATGGGCCTCACTGGAAAGATATCACCTGTCTCTTCTAAGTTCATATATCTAGGATTTATGAACTATGGACTAAAAAAATGGAATATCTGATAATGCCTCATTTATGATTGCCAGAAGAACATTACATTGATATCAACTGACTTAATATTATAATTGATTAATTGAAAATTGTATTTTGAATATATTGAAAGCCTGAAAGAATCGGTTGAAATAATGGACTTTGTATTTTCTTTATCGTAAAAAAAATTGAGTGTCCACACATCTATGTGACTGAGGATTTGTGAATTACTTGCATCTTTTTGGAACAGTATTTTAATGTTTATGCATATACATGGAAAATCCATTAATATGAAAAATTGTTGTGCTATGTTGAATTACTTTTGAATCTGACTTGGAAGAATTATGATCATATCAGGGATGGGGAAGGGGGATCATCCAAAATATTATTTTGAGAAACTGGAAAACTGATGTTATTATAGAGATTAACGATTGATTTTTTTAAATGCATGAGATTTTCCATGTCATTCTGAAAAAAAAATGTGCATTTTGATTATTTCTTTATATACAGAATATTGCAGCTGTAGGGAGATCTCTTTTGTAAAACTGATTTCTGATTAATACTTCGAGGTGATGGCTTGAATTTCTTATAACAACTGCAAATGGTTAGCAATTGGTCTTTAAAAAGGCAATTCACCTGTAGCTGTGCTCCTTTCTTCCCATCTCTCTCTAGGCTCATCAGAGAAAAGGTGGAATAGTCAGGCCAATGTACTTTGAATTTAAATGAAGAAAATAAAGAGCTGGAGTTAACTAATTGGGGATTCAGCTTTGGAGAGATCTGAACAACTGAGCTGTCTACTAATAGACCTGAGCCAAAATTACTTGGAGGTACTTTTCTTTTCTTTTGTTGAACTTTGATGATCACAGCATTCTTCTAAGTGTTGGAATTCAAATTAAAGCATCCACAATTGTAAAAGCTAGCCTTTCTTAAGGCCATTAGAAAAAGAAAAACTTTTTTTCTGAATGGGAAATGGAAGAAGCAGCCATAACCTTCTGGATAAAATGCTCCAGAACACTCCCCAGCATCCATAGTGGATAGAAATATGGGGGTTATGGAAAATGATGCCCTTTCCCATTACCCTTTCATTTCTAAGCACACAGATTTATCCTTGTATATTTCCTCCATGTGCTATAGCATCTCCCTTTTTTTCTCTCACACACAAATATCCCCATAGCTACAATGCTTTTCTCTTTCCCCACCCACTACCCATTTTGCTTTCCTCTTCCTTATTCTTGGTTTTTGCCAATTAAATGGGTGGGCAGAGATGCACATTCAAAATGTGTGTGGGAGAGAGGTGGTGGTGGTGGCATGTGAGGAAACGTCTACTTTCTCAGCCTTCTAATTAGACCAGACAGGAAACACACCAAGATGAGCTAATTCTACTTTATTGTAAGGCTATGTTAACAGAATCTTGCAAATCTGAAAGTATAAATCTGCCCATTACTCAGTTGTGGGTTCCTCCTCCTTTTATCTGATCCCTCCCTAGGCAGCATCTCTCCCCCACCCCACTAGTCTTCCAAGGTCATACTTGTATTCTATTGTATGACTTTACTGTCCTCTTCATTAAAATGGTTATTTTTTGGGATGAGATTCAGCACAATTTTCCATTTTGGAATGGTCTTCCCCTGAGATGTGCCTACCAGCATTGGGATATAGAGTGGGGCTAGAGCCCAATAAAGTTGATTGTTGATGTGTGGAGATGAGTTGTTTTGGGGGCTGTAGGAGTTTTTGCAGTGGTGCTTTTTTTAGTGGTTTGTACTGCTGTCTGCAAGCCATTTAGAGGTTGTAATACATAAAATTGACATCTATATAAGATTTTTAAACACATAAATAAATAAGAGGGTCAATACACAATCTAGGCTAATAGATTCCTGCCTGGGCAGGGGGTTGGACTCGATGACCTCCAAGGTCCCTTCCAACTTTATTATTATTATTATTATTATTA
>JANHFS010007138.1:213550-226183 GCA_032467975.1 Trimeresurus albolabris
AGGGGTGGGTTTTGGGCAGTCTCTAAAAGGTTCGCCATCACTGGTATAGCTCCTTTTAAAGTAAGTGGGAAGGGCATGGCAGATTATATTTAATCAAGAACCCAACTACCTCAATATGCAGATGGAGCTTTCAATTGATTTTGGGTAAGATAGGGCAACTTTTTTTAAAAAAAAAAATCTTAAATGAAAATCTATCAATTTATTCCATAGTTATGTACTGGAAGGGGGAAAAAACCCCCATCACTGCTGAAAATCAACTGCAGATAAAACCCACTTCTTACAAGAACCTCTGACACATTCAAGGATGAATTTCTATCTTGTCCTACCCACCAGTTTTTCTACCCTGATAGATAGATATTATCTTATTGGTGTCCCTGTGCAGTAATGGGGAAAGCCAACCCAGGCTTACTATGTAAGAGGTTATCAAAACCATTTGTTGCTATATTAATACAAAATCCAGAAGAGCAGTAATCCCTAAGTTGGTGTTGGACCTCCATTTTCATGATTTTCCATCTTTGGCAATGCTGACTAAATAGTATAGAAGTAGTATAGAAAACAACATATCAGAAATAGAAAAGATTTTCTCAGCACCATACTTGCAAGAGAAGAAGCTGGGCCCTTGGCTCTCTGCCAAACAAGGAATCAATAGACACAGACAGCCTCTGCACTAGTCAAGGATACCAAAATATACTGCATGAAATTTCAGAGATTTCTTAAGAAAAGAATAGAAATATATGCCATTCAACAAAGTCTTCTTAATTTTAAAAACATATTACTTGTAGCACTCCAACCATTCATTTTTTTAATTTATTTTTTGTTATCAAAGACAATGTCCAGAAACAGTACTAAAGAATCAGCTCATGGCATAATTTTACAAAAATTTCTACCAGACAATTGTTGTATAGTTGGATGTATTTTTTTAATTAATGATGAGGTGAATTAATCAATGAAATTGCTAACAAAAATCCTGTAAAGAAACATCTGTTCTGGTTATTTAAATCTGTTGGTTGGAGCACATTGAGTGGACATAACAACATCAGTGAAAGGCAAGCATAAGTCTTACCCATCAGGAGAATGAGACATGGCTCTTCTAAAATGTCACTGATTTTTCAAAAAGAGGCACCATATTTTATATTCTGCACATACAAAATATGCTCGTGTCACTTAAATTACATAATGCAGCAATGTTAAGTCTTATAGTTTATTAATGGCAAAGAACTGAGCCCAAAATTCATATATGATTCATGAGAGGGACATATTCCCAGAAAGACAAAGAGTATAAAACAATAGTTCCTGTTGAATGTGTATCAGTGTGCATGTGTGCAGTGTGCATATAACAAAGTTCAAACAGTGCCCTATCAAATTGTTCCACGCTGTGCATCCAGTCTGAACAGTAAAAGGCTTTCATTTTAACCATGTGTTAAAATGCAAATTCACATCCTACAAAAGTCAACAATATGGTTGGTTGTAATAGTTCAAAGTAAAAGTTGCTATGAATTATTTTGCTTGCCTTTATTTGTCAGCCTCTTCATATATGGGATACTTGACTGTCTCAATTTTCTCTTTTACTTTATAGGAAGGGTATAAACCTGTTCTCCCTAATTTTCTATTGATGCCTTTGGAATAGCCATCCCAGTGGTTTCCAGCAACACCAATTATATCTCCAGGTTCCATAGGAATTTCATCAGCAGTTTGAGGATGATGAGCATAAATTGCAATCTGATTGTGGGCATTCTGTCCCCCAAAATAATAAATATCATCCAAAGAATGAAAATAGGCCGATGCATCAGGATGCAATGTCTGCATGATTTCATAAGCCACTCGACAAACCTAGAAAAATAAAGAGAATATATTAACAGGTTTGTATTATTATTTAGCATCTGCCCATTGATTAATCGTATCTAAAAGAAACGTGTATTATTAGACTTTTCTTCTATTTATTCTTAACACATATTCAATAATGTAATGGAATGCAACTCTCCTTACTCTTTCACAGGTAGTCCTCGACTTGCAAATGTTTATTTAGTGACCATTTGAAGTTATAATGGCACTGAAAAAAGCGACTTATGACTGTTTCGCTTATGACTATTGCAGCCTCCCCACGGGCTGGTAAACATTTGGACACTTGGCAACTGGCATGTATTTATGACAGTTGTCATATCCTGGGGTCATGTCATCACCTTTTGCAACCTTATGACAAGCAAATGTCAATGAGGAAGTCAAATTCACTTAACAACCATGTTACTAACTTAACAACTGCAATGATTCACTTAACAACTGTGGCAAGAAAGGTGGGGCAAAAGTCACTTAACAACTGTCTTGATTAGCAATGGAAATTTTGGGTTCAATTATGGTCGACGACTATCTGTACTATATTTCATAATGTACACAATCTAAACAATTCCAATCCTGAAACTGTCATCTAATGTGTCTTCTCTATCAACTATTATTTTAGGAGGTATTGTTTGACTGTTTTCAAACCATTCTACTTGTTAATGATTTAGGGGTCTGCAAAATATGAATGCACAAAATAGAAAGCATCACTATCACAATTTTTTATTGAAAGTGTGCCTTGTCATAATTCACCTCTAATTTATTAAGAATGGATGTTTCCCCTTAAATATGTAATGATTACATTTTCAGTGATGACTTAAGTCACAGTGCTCTACACTTTATAGGCTAGAAGGCTGATATAGCTCCCTTCTGATTTTTTCATAATCCTTCAAAACCTTGCTACAACAAAATCAGCACATATCCTTCATTAAACCATTCAGAGCATTAGTGGAGCCTATAGAATTTTTATCATATTGGATCAAGTTCAGTTTTTGAGTGGACTTTCGTCAATTCCTCAGAATTGACTGAAGGGACTTCGACCTCTGCTCCTTGTACGTGAGTCCTTGCATGACAGGCATATTTTTCAGTAACTCCAGGATAACTCTCAGGATGACGTGCAAAACAAATGGTTCTATAGTTTCCCCTTGAATATACTCTATAAAGGGGAGTCCATTATTTCTCAGCATAACTGCTGACTCCTCTGATGAGCTACTGTATAAGGAAACTTTTTTTAACATTTAGTTGAATTTAGTTTTAACATTTAGTTGAATTATTCTGTCTTGCACTCTGAAATGAGAGAAAACATGTCTTGACATCCTATGTAACTTTTTTTTCAGATATTTGAAGGGTTCTATCATATCATATCAACACCTGACCTCAATTGTGTTTTCTCATGACTAAGCTTCCTTCAATCTTTCTTCATAGGGCTGAGTTCCAATTTCTCCTAGTCCCTTTTAAAATAATATAATCACATTTGTGGTGATTGGGAAGAAAAAGAAAACTATTCCTACTACAGCATTTTACAACCTTTCTTGCCACAATTGTTAAGTGAATCACTGCAGTTGTTAAGTTAGTAACACAATTGTTAAGTGAATCTGGTTTCCCCATTGACTTTACTTGTCAGAAGATCGCAAAGGTGATCACATGACCCAGGGACACTGCAGCCCTTATAAATATGAACAAGTTGCCAAGCATCTGAATTTTGATCAAGTGACTATAGAGATATTGCAACAGTTGTAAATGTGAAAAATGGTCATAAGTCATTTTTTTCAATACCATTGTAACTTTGAACGGTCACTAAATAAACTATTGTAAGTTGAGGACCACCTGTACTGGCAAGGAAAGTGTAGGAATTCAAGTTCACATCTTCAAGTTGGTTGAGGTTGAGAAACACTGCTCTACATAAAAATTCCTCTCTTCCCTAACTCTTGCTTCGAAGTAAAGTTTGTAATGGATTCTAATGAGGTAATTTTCTCTGCCCTGCTTAAATAACAGCTCTGGAGGTTTATCTTTCAGGATCATGGGAAAGAGAAAATAGGTTAAAATTCTTTTGACTGCTATCATCTTTATTGAACCCTGCACCTACTTTATTTTAATTATGCCTGAGATGACTTTAATTTACACTGTACCACAACAAACAAATGAAAACAACCCAAAATAAATTGGCTATTTTTGAGCAGATCCAAACTGTATTGTTTTTTCTGATACCATGTTAAAGTACAGAGCAAGTTTGATCTATTGGTTAAGGCCACATATCAGGCCTTGGGAAACCATTAGTTCTAGTCCTGCCTTAAATACAAAGTCAGCTGGGGGACTTTGGACTAGTCATTCTCTCTCAAGCCCAGGAAGGAGACAATGGCAAACCATTTCCAAAAAACCTTATCAAGAAAACTGCAGGGACTGGACCAGGCAGTCACCTGGGGTCAAAAAGCTAACTCAAAGGCACTAACACATACATGCGTGATTATGATGGAATTTCAAGGCTGGATCCAAAGCAGAGGAAGAGAGCTGATCACGCAATAGAGGTTTTCTCACTTTTTCCCCTGACCTTGAGGATCAACGCATTCTCTGCTAGGATATAGCACTAATGAGTTTCTAGTGCAAAACAACAACTCCATATGCTATGTGTTCTTGAGTGAAACTACTAAGGTTTTTAAAAGCATGAAAAAAGAATCAAGAAATGCATCATTTATGCAGAAGTTAACGGATATTGTGTCAGAGATCATGATAGATGGGGAACCATGATAGACGCTATTAAGGAAGTTTTAAATCTATTATATTACAGTTGTTACAATGAAGCATGCATCATTGAGCATACAGAAAGGTGTGTGATTTCGGAAATCAAATATGTATTCTAACTTTGCTGAAAGAAAAACTGGAAATATGGCTAAAATTCAAGCCTCATACAACGGCAGACTAAGATAGGAAGAAAACCCAAAACATAGTGAAGCTAAGAAGCCAGGAGCTGAAAGACAAGAAGGCTGAAAGAAAGACAGAATTGAACCAAGAGCTTTCAGTCCTCCCCAGCACACAAGATATAAAACCTGCTATCAACTATTTTGGCAATAATACCTCTGTGATGTTCACAGTGAAGTATTATTTTTAAAAGATAAAATGTTGAAATAATCAACATTTATAATCAATGGGTAACTTAACTGAAATTTGATAAATAAAAAAAAACTGGCATATCAAAACAGATATATATTGTCCTATAGACACAAATCATTTTATTTAGTGTACTTAGAGATATCCAGGACTAGTGATTACAATGTTCCTAGCAAATCATCCATAGTATTCAATAAAGGAAACGCTTCTATGTTGTTATCATGTGCAGTTGGGTAATACACTTTTAAGAGGCAGATAATCCATTAATTAAAACCTTGCTTTAGTACTTCAGTTTCAAAAGCAAAAAGTGCTTCACAATTCAAATGTAACACCTGACTGCAGCTCCCTTTACCAGATTCATGAAACTGAGCTTTGAAGCTGCTGTGCAATTTCAGGGAAATATATATTTGGTTATAAGAAACTGTAACCAGGAAGTACATTCGTGGTCTGAAGCATATTTTTGCCCTTGATTCTGAAACATCAATGTGATAATATATAAAGTTCTCTAAACTGGCAGCCATTACTAATAGTTAAAATAGTAGCCATTTTGCAGCAATACTGCAGATATAAGATTCATTAAGAAATATTTCATTTTGTTTGTTTGTCCCAAACTACAGCAAAATAACAGTTTTTTACTAATGCTAAAAGATTAAAATTCTGCTTATTCTTTCCAATTTCCATGATTATTCGGAAAAAGAACCCTTCAACTGTTTTATATTTATTTGCAAAGGATATGTTTTCTTGTTAATTTCTACATTGAATTTTTAAAATACCGATTTATTGGTAATTCTATTATGTTATTATTATTGATTGTTAATTTAAAACTATCTTTTATTTTATATGTGTGTGCTATGGATTTTTAACTTGCTTCAAGTTTTGCAACAGGAAATAGCTTACCTGTGAAGAAAAAGTGCACACAAGGAAGTCTGCCTGAGACAAGAAGTGTATATCCAAAATAACACCCCGCAGAGAGTTTTCAGTGTATCGATTATGAAGACCCGCTGACCATGATATGGAATTGTCACTTATGAATTCGTAGTTTGGATATCTGAAAAAATGCATCACAGCATCAAGCTTTTGTTTTCTTTAGGGAAGAGTGTAGTATCTTTGCACAATTTATTAAGTAAGACTGAATTCTGGTGTCTTGTTCTGAACTGACACTTAAGAATAGTAAGGAAGACCACTTAATTTATTGGTACAAATTTTACTAACAAATGGAAAGTTGACTGTATTTTGTAAGAAATAAAAACTACTTGTATCTAAAGCTTTTTATACCATCAATCTTGGAAGCCTTTTATACAATCAATCATGGTACCTTTCTGCTGAAAGAGATAACTAAAGCTGTATACCATTAATATGCATATTAAATGCTACTTGTCATTTACCAGCAAGGAAACAATCAGTACAATAACATGGATGGGAGAAAAAAGCTGAAATTAAATCCAGACACGGAGAAGCATTTGGTCAACAGGAAACTGGACTCAGGCACTGCAACTGAGTATGTTCTTTACAAGTTTGTCCTTCTTCCATAAGGGCACTGGGAAGAAAGGAGACTTCTAAGGTTGAAAACTATGCTATACGAAAGAATTCAAATAATGCAAAGATTATTTAGCAAGAAATTTAGAAATGTTTGAATTTACTTCACTATCAGATAGGTTGATCAGATATTTTAATTAGTAATTAAGGTTATTTTCACAGCTGCTTGGCTAGAGCCTTTCTCCTGCTTTTAGTGCAGTGGATCCTAACTTTTTACTATCACACCTCCCTTTAGTGGATTCTTAATGTATATACCATGTTTTCTCCAAAATAAGACCCGATCTTGTGTTTTTTGCCTTCAAAAGAGGCACCAGGTCTTATTTTCAGGGGATGTCTTACCTGCTTATCTTAGGCCTGCCGCAGTCAGGCCTCCCACGCCCTGACACCTGTTGCGCCACTGCCCAAGTTCTTCTGCGGCCGTTTACAGCCGCTCACCACGTGGCGGATCTCGCCAGTGTACCGCATAGCAGCAAAACAGATGTCGGGGCATGGGAGGCCTGGCTACAGCAGTCCTAAGTTAAGCGGGAGCGGGACACGTGGGGCAGCTCCATCCCCCACCCCAGCTCTAGCTTGATTTTTACATGTGCTCTTTACCCCAAAACTAGGGCTTATATTAAGCACATACGTAAAAATCAATCTAGGTCTTATTTCTGGGATAGGTCTTGTTTTTAGGGAAACCAAATATCTCCCCTAAAAATCCAAGCACAAAAATGAACACAAATGAATAATGAAAATATGCAATGAAACTGGGAAACTGGGAAACTTTGGAAAAGGTGGATTTATTATCACAGTTTAATGAAAAGGTTCTTCACAGCTCTACTGGAGTCTGTTTACACCTACCCAAGGGAGGTACACCTCACAGTTTGGAATATCCTGTTCTAGGGAGTGGTGATATCTTTACTTTGCTGGTCATTTGGTGTTCAGATCTTCCTATGGAAGCTATATGTATGTGTGCCATGAGGATTTCAATAAAATTGAGATTTTAAGTTTTTTTATTCTTTCAAAATAAAAATAGCTACTTAGATCATGAATTGGAAAGCTTGACCTATACAGTTTTAATATCATTGTTGTTATTGTTATCAGCAGCAGCAGCATCGTTTTGGCCAAATTCTGGAAACAAAGAGCCAGTTTTCATAGAACTAATCTCTAGTCTCCATATGGGAAAGTGGGCCCCAGGACAACTGAAAAAATATAGTATCACATACATACCCAGAATACTATATCTTGGAATTACCTGGATTATTGTAATACTATATGAGAGGACAAACAGTGGTTTATCAAACCTGAAAGAACTTCCATATTTGAGCAAACAAATAAACCTTTGAACATATTCACAAACATTATTTATTATATGACTGAAGATCAGCTTAATGGAAAAGTCATGCTGGAATGATCCATTCATTTGTAAACAAGATTAATTAAAGAAGTTATGCCAGAATGAATAGGAAGAGAAGTTATTCCAATGCAGACCAGTGATGCTGCATCAAAGGTGAGCATCTAATGGCTGGTAGGATATGATGTATGAAACCCAGTAATTAACAGTCAAACTTCTCAGATGAAGTTACTGTGGAACAAAGTATCCGAAGATAAATCTCCTCAAACTAAAAGAAAATACTATAATTTATCTGAGTGTCATTCTTCCAAACAGGAAGTAAAACTAACAATTTCCAAATATGAATTAATTGGAAACTGCCGTCAAAGTGCAGCAGATTGTTCTGCCAAGTAGTGTAAGAATAGAAAAAGGGCTGGTTAATTCAGCTCTTGATAAACTTTCTCTCTAGTATTATATTGAGTAGCCACCAGCTTTTCTTACATCTGCACCTAGGGACAAATAGTTATATTTTTATCCTTCTTGAATAGGAACAATTAAGCAGGAAATCTGGGCTATAAGTCTGATTTTTCCTTACAAGTTTAATGTGTAACTGAAAATCATGAAGTGATTTACACTGTGATGTCTCAATGGAAACTGGAGAATGATGGGGGGGGAGGCAATGGTTTTTATAAGTGTGACTGATATAGAGATAGGATTCCAGGAGAAATTAAACATAATGATCTGATTTGAGAAACAAAGACAAAGAAATTTTTCATGCCAGCAAAAATGTACTCTTATGGTCTAGTCCTCTAGTAGAAATTTTTTTCATCTCAAGTACCAAGGGAGTAAGAACACTATGTGGAGGAAACTTTCGATGTAAATAATTTTATTTTCTCTTCCCTCAATCCTAAATACCAAAAATGTTTGGATATGATTTCAAATAATGTTGAGGTAAAGTTAGTGAAATTTGGAAAAATCTTGAAACAAGACAGTAACATTGAATAAATCATATTATTTAAATGACTGCATCATGTAAAAACCACTTTTGCAGAAACTGTGTACCAGAATGCCTTACTTGGATTTTGCCTCTTGCAATAGTGAAGGATCATCTGTAGCCAAATAGACTCGCTTTTTGTCAATATGCTTTTTCCGGGAAAGAAGTCGGAAACGTTCTTCAACATGTGCCATGTATTCTTCAATTGGATGAAAGGCTGCTTCGGTTCCCACTTTGTCTGTTCTACGGACGTGAATACTGGAAAATAAAAGGATACTTGACATTTCTCTTACACATCTCTTATTCATTCAGAACAAAGAATTTGTGGCAATTCAAGAGTAAAAGTAAGAGTCAGGAGCCCCTAAAACTTTAGAGAACTATCAAAAATCTTTCTTCTCTCAATCAGCAAGATGTGAGTGACGACTCAATTTAGACTACTCTTTTTGACAGAATAAAATTCCATAGACTGTTCTGTGTATGGGTCTGCATGTATCTGCATTTTTTAAAAAATATATAACAAATATCTCATATTAAGAAAATGTATTTTTTTTATCACTTAGAATGGTAAAAGTTCGTTCTAAAAGGCAGATGAAAACACAGAAATACAATTACACTTCATTATGTCAGTTTATATCAAACAAATGGAAATATTACAAAGTCAGAAAAATTTTAGTCAAGCAAACTTAAATGAGGAATGTACGGTAATTGAAATGTGTTAAGTTTCAAAAACTCTTTTTTCTCTCACTGCAATACCAGAACTAAAAACATGAGAAACCCAAATAAAATTGATTAGGTTAGGTTGTAAATAAATTAAATTATTTATTTATTTATTTATTATTCATATATATTAAATCATCAATTTGTGAAATTCATTGCTGCAAGGTAGATTAATTGCTATAGCTTATAGGACTATTTTGACTTATTTTTAAAAAAAACAAATTTTTTTTTACATTTATTTATTTGATTTATGTGCATTCCATCTCTTCTAAAGGTGACTTTATTTCAATTATGTTGAAAAATGACAGCTCTTTTTACAAGTAGAAGAGAAAATGTAGCAATCTAGGAATATATTTCACCAAAAAAAAAGAAAATTAAAGAAATATTCAATCTAGGATTATAGGTGTATACGTATGAGCTGAAACATAAACCACTTCAAAATGTGCAATTAGATCTCTATGTGATTTATAAAAAAACAATGCAATTTCCTTCATTTGATAATGATTAGATCCTAAACAATAGCCTGCCATTCTAAAAAAGTGGGCATCAAATAGAAATTTCAAAAATCCAATTAATAGTTCTTAAATGATTAAACTGGCTACATCCTAGGATCTGTCAACTAGCCTAAATACTGGTAAGTAGGTGCTTTTGATAACCAATATCATGTGGTTCTGCTAGTTTATATACCATTTCTAAGAATACCATTTAAAAACGAAGATTAGATACTTGGATGTTGCTGAGAATTATTTCCTAAATAATTTGAAAGGCCAATGATTTATTGTCTATACTGTCAGAACTATAAAATATAACTTTCTTAACTTTTAAACAAAGTTTTTCTAAACGTATTGAAACCATCAATGATCATTAATTATAAAAGCGAAATGAAGCCTCCATTGTCAGAGGCATTGTATTTCTGAATTAAACATGTTGGGGTGAGCAGGGCAGGATCTTCATTCTGTGTAGTGAGCTTGAAATTAAAAAAGTGGTTTAAGACTGCTTTCTTTATTCCCAAATAGCATTGATATGAAAAAGAAAATACTGAAATAAGTTGAGTTTGGAGAAAATTATGTTTTTTCAGAAGTAAATCCTATTGATTTCAATGGAAATAAACATGAGTAAGTTTATGACAATCTTAATGAAATTAATGACTTAATAAAAAAACTTACCCAATAATTGGATGTTTAAAACCAAGTTTTCTTGTGGCTTCTTCTATCTCTTTTTCTAACAAAGGCTGTGGACGAATTAAGTATTTGACAAACTGTGAGACCCACCATACTGGAGGATCCCCATGGACACGAATTAGTCTATCAGCCAAATCTTCTGGAATTGCCAGGGGCAAATATGGAGGCCGCGGATGTAGACTGTCAACTATAGGCAATTCTATAACTTGAACATTTTTGTCATTCATTTCACCTAGAAAAGATAGAATCAAATATTTCAGAAATAAAGGGCAAATATGGAGGCCATGGATGTAGACTGTCAACTACAGGCAATTCTATAACTTGAACATTTTTGTCATTCATTTCACCTAGAAAAGACAGAATCAAATATTTCAGAAATAAGTGATTTTACAAATTTTATTAAAGATAGAGAAAATATATTTTCTTTTTAAATAGAATTTGTAGCTTTCTGATTGAGACTGAGTATCCATTTCAATGATTGTCTTGCATGCAGCAACTGCACAAATTCAATAGTTACCAATAGACTGAACAGAAACTTTATATTAGGTATGTTCAACCCACAGTCCTGGAGGGCTAGTAATGTGCCCCAACAAGATAATGAAAATTATTTAAAAATAAAGGAATATAATATATATTAACTATATTATATATTTTATATGTGGCCAAGACAATTCCTTTTTAGTCAATATGGCCCAGGCAAACCAAACATTTAGACAACCAAGCTTTAGATTCATTTGCAATTCATTGATAAAAATGAATTGCCATGGTTACTAATTCACCTCTGTCCACTACAGGTTGTCCCCAATTTACCACCGGTCATTTAATGATGGTTTGGAATTACAACAGCACTGAAAAAGTGACATATAACTCATTCTTAAAGTTACAATAATTGTACCACCTTCATGGTCACATGATTATAATTTGGGCACTTGACAATCAGTTCAGATTTATGACCAGTTGCAACACCCTATAGTCACCTGATTGAGATCTGCAACCTAGGCAGGCAGCTTATGACAAACGAAGTCAATGGGGGAACCCAGATTCATTAATAACCATGTGATTTACTTAATGACCATGGTAAAAATAGTCATAAAATCAAGTCTGGTCACATAATGATTTGCTTAATGACTGCATTGCTTAGCAAACAAAATTCCAGTCCCAATTGTGATTGTAAATCGAGTATTACTTGTACATAAAGTATTAAAATGCATAAAATATCTATAGAAAATGTAGCTAGGAAAAAGCTAAAGCTTGTAACAACACAATTTGAATTATGTTCCTTAAATTCTAGTATTTCTTGGTAAAACTTTCATAACACATATATGCTATTATTTTTACATCAAACGGAGCATCATTTATTCTAGCTTTTACTAAGTTTGGGTGCAATGTAATAAGCAAGCCTCATGATACCTCAAGAAAGCCAGAGATTTGTAATTGAAATTATATTTAGAGATAATAGGGAGTCACAAGCCTTTCTTCACTTTATGTTTTACCCAAAGATTCCCAGCTACTAATTTTCCTCCAAGAAATACTATTACTGTTATTGTTATTACTGCTGCTGTTGCTATTATTACATTTCCAGAATGGTATGTCTGTGTGTGTGAAATAAGAAACAAAAGTGAAAGGAATTGAGGAATAAAAATAGTAGAAAGCATTTTTCTCATTCTCATCCCAATTTCTCTACCTAAATATATAGGTATTATAAATGAATTTACTGACATACTCCCTTCCATTCCCTTTCTGTCTTTCTATCATATAGAATAGAATAGAATAGAATAGAATAGAATAGAATAGAATAGAATAGAATAGAATAGTAATAGAATTGGAAGAGACCTTGGAGGTCTTCTAGTCTAGCCCCCCACTCAAGCAGGAGAACTTGTACTGTCTAGTCTCTTCTTAAAAATCTCCAGTGATGAAGTGTCCACGATTTCTTTAGGCAAGCTGTTCCACTGGTT
>JANHFS010007138.1:267633-284407 GCA_032467975.1 Trimeresurus albolabris
TTTATGACTGTTAATTAGAGGAGGGAATTGTGCTTTGATACTATGTGCTCAGGGGAGGGGAATTCAGATTTTGGCTTGCCTATGTACATGCCGATGCTATGCTACTTGAATAAAGATACTTTAAGGTAAACAATGCCTTGAAGTTCTTTGAAGAGTTTCATCTGTCGGAACTATGACATTGTTACTTTAAATTTTTAAAAGTTTAAAAATACACTTTAAATTCAGTATTCATGACATGCATGTTACATTTGGTGGTACCTAGAATTCTTTAATAATGGTTTTCCACTTCTTGTAATTAACTTAGTTATCATAGACCAATATTTTTGAATCACTGATTGCTAAGCAGGACAAGTGGAGAGAATTAAAAAATATTTTAAAAAGCCAAATGTAGCCTAATCCTCACTGATACTCCTAAAGAACTCCAAAAAAGTCTGAATTAAATCTGAATACTACAAATTAAAAATTCAGAGGTCACAAACATATCAAAGGAAGTTTGTTTAATGTAGCCAATGAAACCCAGATAATTTGGACATAGTCAAATATTTCTTCTGTAATGTATTTTTGATAATCTGTCCTAAATTACTTATTAATGCTTTATCTCTCAAAAGATTTTATTTAAAGTATACTTGAGGTATTCTAAATTAAACAAGTATTTTTAAAGACTAAATAAAGCAACTTCAACTTAGAAAGCAATTTAGAAACACATGCTTTCTAATAACAAATTATGCTTTCTAATAACAAATGTATCAAATACATATCTATCATCAGTGTATTCACTTTCAGAGAAAGCAATATTATGTGAAACACAAATATGGAAAAGAGATTTTAAGGCAAATAAATTAAAATACATGTGATAAGGCATAAGAAATTTACTTAAAATTACTTTACAGCAAGACTATTCACTATACCTTTCCCTTTCAGTAAAAATTATCATTGCTTTTGCCATTTCCATATACCACTTCATGCACTGCATTTTGTTCTTTGAACTACTTAACCCCCTCTTTCAGAATTTCATCAACTCTATCCACCATAGCTTTCAGTCTTCCCCTTCCTTTAAACTCATTCATCCTTTCTTCATATAATCCTTTTCCAATATGATCTTCATTCTTTCCATATGTCCAAATTACATTGTTATATTTCTTTTTGTTCACTCACTTTTGAGTTCAATCTATATTCATTCAGCACCCAGGTTTCTCTACCTTTTATAACACAGTTTTTAAGTACTATATACCTGCTGGAATGAAACTTAACTAAATTTACTTTTATGACTTCTCCAAGTCCTACTTCCACATAACAAAGTGGGTACTGTAGCAGCAAATTTTTATACATAGCCATTTTACAGCAATATTCATTTTTCACCCACAATGAGCACTTGCGTATTTTAACTCTATTCATCCATTGTCCCATCTTGAAAACATTCTACCAATGTACATATATCAATTAGTCTATTGAATTTTTCACTAGAACTTGTACCTGTTCAAACCATTTTCAAATGCAATTACCTTGATTTTTAATATATTAATTTTCAGTTTCATGTTCCTCACTGTATCACTCTAACATTCACTGCAAATCAACTGGATTCTCAGTCAACAACTTGGTATCATCTACATTTAAAAATACTTGTTCATTCACACTCCAAATACTAATGTCATTAACATTACCACAAGCATTTCTTATATCCATAAATACATTAAATAATCAAAAGGACATCATGTATCCATCTTATTTATCTGTTCCATGTTAATCATTCACTAAGCATTCCACTTGTTCTCACATTTGTTTTACTTTCCTTATGTATTACTCTTACTGCATCCAGGAACTGACCTTCAGCTCTATGCAAAGGTTTCATAATTCAAGCCCATTAATTTTATCAGACACTTTGTGTAAATCAACAAATATGCAACGAACTAATTTTCTCAGATTCACATATTTTTCAATGGTTTACCAAAAAATAAAATTCTCCCTTCATAGCAAAAAGCAGAACTGTCTTCCCAAATTTTGCTTGTGATACCTTTAAAAGGTATCAGAAATTTACCAAATACCTTCCCCGGCAATTTAACAAAGTACCACCTTCCTCCAACTGCCAGCATTAATTTTTGCTACTCTTTCCTATAAGTGAAAAACAACAACATTCTTCCAATTATCAGGCACAGATGCATTCTTCACACACTAAATTGGGCACACCGCCATTCCATAAACAAAACAAAACTGTATTAACATTTCTCTAGTTGCACCATCTATACATACCATTTTTCCACATTCCCAGAGCATTTACAATTTCTTTGTCATCAATATTTTTTCTTGAGCACTAATGTTTACAGCACATATTTCCATTCCATTCTTCAAAATATCACTTTAATAAAATGCTCCTTCCAATAAGTTCTCAGTTCAATTTCATCCCACTTTATATCATAATTTTAACTTTTTAATTCCACTTAGATTTCTGGAGACTCCTTCTTTAACTTTCTTTATCTATTCTTCATCAAAACAATTTCCATCAAATTCATTCTATATTTTCTCTGCTTCTTTTAATTTTATCCATCTTTGCTATCTCATGTGCATGAGGAGCAGGGGAGGGGTGCAATATTACAAGGGAGTAAGGAAACATGAGAGGCACCATGAACTCAGGGAATATGTGAGGTGGTGTGCAAGGATACACAGAGGTTTGTGAGCAGCGCAGCATGGGTTGGCGAAGTATGAGAGGCACAAGTCAAGGTGGAGGCACCCACAGATTGTGAGAGCATGTGCGAGAGGTGTACCATGTGAGTCAGGGAGGGCGGGAGATGTGTGAGAGATACCAAGTGGCTCAGGAAAGGTGCATGGAGGTGCACAACAGACACATTGCAGAGCAGGGAGATTGTGTGAGGGTGCACAAGAGTCATGGCACATTTCAGGGAGGGTGTGGGGGGGGTGAGTGGCCAACGCAATGTGAATGCAGAAGGGTTGGTGGAGGATCCACATGTGCGGGAGATTTGCAATCTTCCTTGCTGACTTGCCCATTGATTTTCTGGGGTGCTTGACAAGCAGTTGTAAGTGCAAATCAAGATCATGATCACATGACCATGGGGTGCTGGAATGGCTAGAACTCTAAGGACCACCCTTTGTGTAGCACTATCATAACTTGGAACTGTAAATAATAAGAAAAAAAGCAAAGCTGTTCACAGAACATTAATTGTTTGTAGACCAATACAGGAGAGAGTAACTGTTTCCCCATAAAAGAAAATAAAACTTAAAATGACAGTAATACAGAAATACAAAATGGGGCAGGACAGCATCTGAATCAAGAGAAAATTTGTTACTAGAAGAGTGCACTACTTTATGAGTGTAGCAGCATCTTAACGCAGATGCATGTTTTCCAGGCTACATACAACTACACCTATGATCCTGGGAAAAGGCATGCTTGATTAAGTGTTTTTGACAGGTACTATATCTATGACTATGTATCCTCAGATCCACATTTCTCCTTTTGAATTCAAAGCACTGCATAGCCCTACTGCAAAAATAAATAAATTATTGATTAAATTTATTGTAAGGTGGCTCTGAGCAGTTTACAGATTATAAAACAAGTAGAAAAATAATTAAAACATTAAAACTACACAGATTAAGGTTTTAAAATAGACTAGAAAATGATTCTATTCTCCCTAAAAATGAGTAATTGTTGAAATACCTGCTTTTCTTCCCCTCAAGAATATTTCTTAAATGATAAGAATTATGGGAGACAAGAAGACTCATAGCATTTCCAGAGCAACTGTTATTAAAAGGTGTTCAGAACAAAGCATACTAGTGAAAAGGAACAGCATACTGTATTTTATTATTTACATGTCAATTAACTACATTCCAAGGGCTTAAGATGAGCAATACTAATATATAAGAGCTGTGCAAATAATTTTAAATATATGCTTTATGTTATATGAGAATGTAAGCCCCGCTCTTCTCTTCAATCATTAAAGCATCCACGTCTTTTCCAAGTTTCACACAATTGTTTCAAAAGCTGCTTCCAACTATCCTAAATGTGTATATATACATATCATTCTGGGAAGCAAAATATCTGTTCATCCATACATGCACAAACAGGAAGACACAGTAATTTCTACCTCTTCAGGATGCTTGATAAAAAGTAAAACTAACATGCCAAGAAAAATATGCACCTCTCAGTTATTTCCTTATAATACTATAATACTATTCATTCTTTCTTTTAATACTATCAGTCATACTAAGTATAATACCTTTCCTTTTAAAGATTAGTGTGGTTACTATGGTAGCTGCCTTATTTTATTATTAATAAGATCAACACAAACTTTTGAAAAAGAAATCCTGTTTTCAGATTAAAACTATATCATAGGTTACATACTGGTTAATCCATGTTGCAATAATTCCTGCCAGATGGACTTGCTTTATGTCTCCTAACGATCTGCACAAGATGAAGAAAGCTTTTATTCTGTGCTCACTAAATAACTTATACAAATATTTTCTGTGTTCTATGTTCTGACAGAACAAATTTTGAAACATTTTGCATATTCTGTTATAATAAACAAGTGAAGTTTGAAACAAGCCTTTTAATCTCTTTTCATTCTACAGCTATGAAAGTGCAAGTATTGAGAAGACAGTCGAGTAGACTGTCTTATAGAAAAACTTACCAAAAACTACTCAAAGGGATTTTTTTTAAAAATGTTTACGCCTTTTTAAAATTGCCATTACTACAATGAGAACAGTTAGCATGCTTTTTGCAACCTGAATTTCTTGCAGATCCAAGTCCAGCAAAGTTGCATCAGCACAGATTCTTTTCAACAACTTCAGATTCCCTTTAACAAATTATCACACAACACACACACAATGAAATAACAACAAAAATATACTTTTCTGGCTCTTGGCTCAAGTTTCTTTCTAATCCACATGTACAGTATACTTTTTCCATTTAGTAGTCTTGCTGCAAAAGCTCAAAAAATCTACATAATGTTTATATGTAACAACCTAAAACATTACACTGCACATGCATGGTGCACACATTTGAATTTGGCACGATATATACAGGAACATTACAATTCATGAATTCTCACTTATCCACAATGAAGAATTTTAATTTTTTTTTAAAAAAAAAATATTACTGAGCAATCAGGCACTAATTACAACTAAATTGGTTCTGATTCCCAGGTTACCGTAGTTATAGTTCCACAATCTGTGGATCTGATAGTTTGGCTGTATCTAAGCTAAAATGGATATTTATTTGGGAGACAAAGTGATACTGTTTGTGTAGAAGGAGACAACAATCCATATCCTCCTCAAGCACTCCCTTCCCTTTTTAAAGGTTGTTGAGAAGATGGCAAACTAGCAATTACAGAAAGCTTTATAGTAGATGAAATAGATATTCTACCCTCTTTCCCATTGCAGTTAATCCTCAATACAGGATTAACTGTATTGGCAGGAAAATTTCTACCCCAGACCAAGCAGAAAATGTGGTCAAAGTTTTGGCTGGTGCTAAGAGGTTTCTAGAATCTAGCTGAGGACTGTCACTTTGACGGACAGTTAAAATTATGATGTATTGTTTTATTTAGGATTTAAATATTACTGATTGCAGTTCTGTGATTTATGTATTTTAAACTGAATTTTTGGATATGGGAATAATTAGCTGCTAAATCTGTGGCCTGAAGAAGCATAAAACTCAGATTTCTACCTGCAAATGACAGAATTAGTATCTCCTCTTATTTCTATTAGTGGGATAAGATACTGGCCTATGCGGGCCATTAAAATAAAGTCTTAGACAACAACTCCCAGTTTTCCTCTTAGCAGGGTATGGAGACACTCAGGAGACAATGTTTAGAAACAGTGCATTTTGTGCTATGGTTCACAGTTCTATATTTTAATATAGAACCTGATGCTGTTCTCACAGTTGTGCTTTACAGGTGCTTCAGAGATGGCTTTGAACCCAATTGTCACTGTAGCTGGCCATCCAGAGGCAAAAATCACACAGAAGTGTCTGATTTCTAGCTGAAGTTGTGTGCAGTTATGATACTGCAGTGAGCTGCATCACATGACTGATGCCTGTCAATGGCGAAGCCAGCAGGGAAGGTCACAAGTCACCCCAGCAAGTCACTCCTGGTTCTCCTTCTGAGGAACTTGTTGCAGAGTATGAAAATCTAGGAATTTTACACTCCATAGCACCTAGTCCTCCAGTAGGCTCCACCACCCTTCCTATGATCTCAGCTGACCTGCCTAAGACCCTAGGAGCCGTGGTGGCACAGTGTTTAGAATGCAGTATTGCAGGCTAGTTCAGGTCACTGCCATGACTCAGTCCTGACCAGCTCAAGGTTTACTCAGCCTTCCATCCTTCCAAGGTCAGTAAAATGAGGAGCCAGATTGTTGGGGGCAATATGCTGACTCTGCAAACTGCTTAGAGAATGCTGTAAAACAATATGAAGTGGTATATAAATCTCAGTGCTATTGCTATGATCCTCACAAGGACTATGTTGACCAGCCACAGGTCTCTGCTGGCCCTCCTATGGCCCATCCCCAACCCCCCCCCCATGTTCTCCAGCACTTGCCACAGCATCTGTGCATCTACCTATTCTCTTTACCTGGCATTCCTGCCTTCCCCCCGCTTGTACATTCTGGTGTTATAATGACAATTGGACTGCCGGGATTGCCGTCACTATGTAATATGGTCATGTGATATCATACTTATTAAATGTAGCCCAGGTAAATTATGTCACTTCTACTTCCCAAAAGACCACACAAACAATAATTAAATTTCATGGGCAACAGAGGCAAATTATATTCCAACAGCAGAAAAAATTCCTCTGCTGTTGTCAGACAGCTACCAAATTCATTGGCACCATATCTGTGTAACATAACTTTGCTGTCTTTGCATCTCTCATGAATATTTACACAAGTTAACCCTGGAGAAGGCCAAATTAATAGTAAAAGAGAAAATCAGGGAGATTGATCATCAAAATGTTATTACTAATACCACTGAATTCTATCACCAAATGCTGGATAGCCGCAAGTCCTCTACCATGGGATATCTAAATCTAAGCAAATATAGATGGGCCTTTTCCAGAGCTGTCTTTGATGTCCTCCTATCAGCTGTACTGGTGGGAAGATTCCATTGGACTCCTTATTTGCAGAGACCCTTGTGAATCCAGGATGGTAGAAACTCATGCACATGTCCTCATATGGTGTCCTTTTCATGATGCCCCTATGTATGCTCTGTTCTCTCCAACGATTTTCAAATATGAGGGACATAAAGTTTATGTTTATTACTTTTTAAGGCAGGCTAGCCCCACACATCAGGTGGCCAAATATCTTCACCGAGTTATGCAACTGCATGAAACCTAATTAGATATGTCATTTTATTGTCCAATTTTTTTGCTTTTTCCAATAATAAATTATTGTGTCAAACTATTTCTATTTTTTACTGTAAAGGCTGGCCAAAGATTGTAATAAAGGGATTTGATTTGACCACATCACTTAGCAATGGCAATCCTAGCACTACTTGCCATTGTAATCTGAGGACTATAGTTTGTCACCTGGACTGCTAGATGACATGGTTGCCTTAACTGATTCTCTATCATTCTCATCTCTGCTCTTCAATTATCCCAAACCAGGGGTGACAGATGGAATAGGGACCTGTTTATTGGGTAATACACTTTCCAGATCATAGAGTCTGAAAATTTTGGGGGGGGGGAGGGAATTTGAGGGAGAGATACAGTCATAGACATCAGAATGAATCTTTAATCCTGAACTTAGAACTTCAGAACACTCAGAACAATTATTCTGACTTCACAGTATTTGGCATGCTCAAGTGTTCCAAGTGAATAAATGTTTAACAATAAATCAGTATCCTCATGTCATTTTGCAGAAGGTATATTAACTATTTCATTTAAAATTGGTTAGCTTATGTGATAGGTTTTTATATTAAATTATTAGCCTTTTTTAACATTATACCCAAGGTTCTTTAACAGATGGTAATAGTTCCCCACTTTTTAATGTGGCAGATGGTTATATGGCTTACTAATGTGTGCTAGCATTGTGGAGTGAGGAAAAGTATATACATTATACAATTTCATGGCTATTTTTTCTTGGTAAATAATGACTAAAACCTGTCCATTGTTTTCAAGGTTGAATTTTCTAAGCTTTTTTATTATTTATAATAAATACTGTATTTTGGCACATAATTTTATATCTGACATAAAAGAGATAGCAAAGAAAATGAGAGCCTAGAAAAGTACTGTAACATTTATTTAAGAACATCTGTTACATAATGAAAAACGGGATTAAATGGTAAACCAGAATGGTAAGGAATTCAGGTTTACCAAGAAGCTTAAGTCCTGTTATCGCCACAAGTTAAACAAAGCCAATTGGAACTGTCTGTGTTTTGTTTAGGTTCCTATTCACCTGAAGAATTCAGGTTTGATACTTTCCCAGTAAATTGGAACCATAAGACAAAACCTTTAAGTTATATTACTGGCTTGTTCACAGTAAGTAGCCAAAACTCTATGCACATCTGATGACCTCTACATATTTTTAACTTCAATTCCAATCAACTTCAATCATTATTGAAGGAACTGTAAAAGCTGTAATCCTGTAATTTACCTTACTCTTGCATAAAGCAAATTAGGCAGATGTATGAGGGTTGATTTAACTGCTCTGAAGAAAGCATAAGAACAAATAACTTCAAATATTAAGAAATATTTTAAAACTTATTTAATAAGTAAACTGACTGGTAGAAAAGATTGTAAGCGTATGTTGAGAATGGCAATTAGTAAAGTTAAATGATAAGACTGCTTTGTTGTAAATGTTAGTAGTAAATTTAGATGGCAGGTAAACCAGGCTTATAAGTTTAGAATTTTATGGTTATATGATATTTTTACTGTAACTGTACATGTATTATGATGTATATTGATATTGTTTTTGTATAATTTTAACTTGTTAATTTTATTAAGGTTGGATTACTTCCATATGTGGAGCACACTGAAAATAAGATTGTTTAATCGTAAGGACTATGCAGACCATGTAGATATACTCCTATAGTACCTACAATTATATCTTTTTTAAAGATTTTTTTATCCCATCTTTATTAATTTATAAACAACTCAAGGCAGAGAAAGTATATAATACTCCTTCCTCTCCTATTTTCCCTACAACAACAACTGCCCGAAAAAGAGTGACTGGCCAAAGTTACCAACCTGCTAAGGAAGGGTTTCTAGGCCAGCAACTTAATCTCATAGAGCACCAAGGATCTTCATTTCAACTCTGAGCTACAAATATTCTCCTTTTTTTTGGAACTTAACCTCTACACTAAACTAAATTACACCTAAGATCCATAGCTGTAATACAATCCCAGGAAAAATCTTGTTTGGTTTAAGGAAGTACAAATAAAGGTGTCTACCTAGCTGAAAAACCAATTAACAGACATTTCTTAAAAGAGAAGAAATCAAAAGTTTCCTTAACTAGATACAAGTTTTAATTGGCTCAGAATTATAGTCAATTCCAAATATTATGGCTTGTTTACCGCATCAGATGATATAAACCAGGCCTCTATGTCTTTAAAAAAACATGATTAAGACAAACCAGTGGTTTATTGGGCTGGATTAAGTCAGTCATTTTTGAGAACTTAACTTTTATTTTTTAAAAATTAATTCAGCTCTTTAAAAGACATTTTCTAAATTCAATAGATAGGGATATCCTAGCATTCACTAATGCAACTCATGGAAGTCAGAATCGGTAGCAACAGAGCTATTGATTATGAAGATTAGTCTTCACTAATACCTTCTGTAAATACTTCAACTCTACACTGTACCTCATGATTACTTTTCAAAAACCAAGATGCCAGTACAATAAATATTATATCTCTTAAAAAGAACAGTAAACCAAATTAAGCAAATGATTAATACAAATATACCACTACTGCAAACTCAATAATCTGTCTTTTAATAAACAGCTATAAGGAATGTTGAGACCAAAGCCCAACTAAGTTCAAGAAGTTACCTGAATAAAAATCAAAATAAAACAAGTAATGAGCAATTTTAGCTCAGACCTAAAGTTTGGCCTCTCTTTAAGAACCTACTTCTGCATCTTCCAACATGCCAGCTGATGACCCTGTTCACAGAACAAACCTAACCGTTTCAGGGAGGAGTCAGAATACTTTAACCTAGCCAAGTGATTCTAGTAGCTAACCATTAGGGAGCAATTTTAATTTATAACAGTTCAGATGTTTGGAACAAAATTGAGTCTCACAGTCAAGTGTGATCTCCAAATTCTCCCTCTGAATTTGAAATAAAGTCATAGAAAGTATCCCTTCAAACTTGAGATAAAACCATAGAAAGAACCCAAAAAAAGAATTTTCTTTAGGAATGCTATCTTTTTTTTACTCCCCTCTCCTACCTGCAGCCACAAGGGGAAATAAAAAAGGAGCACAAAGGAATGGAGGTACCTAGCTTCTCTATTACATTGATGCTGGTCCTAATCACATCACCATAAATTATTATGTTTCCTCCAAAGAGGAATAAAACAGAAGGGCAAACAGTGATATTTTCCCAACCTCCTTTGTTGCATCTGGAAGATTTTTTTTTTTTATGGCTGCTTTCTAACAGATTGCATCCTTGGAAATCATGTATTTTACGCAGATGTAGAGATGAGTCAGTTAACCAGGAAGTAGTTTAAGCTGCATGTTCAATAAAAATCAAGTTGCACTGTAGTCAAGTACCTGAATCAATTTTGCTAATATATTCTAAGTTCATGTTATCAGGTTATAAAAGTCTTTTCAATAAAACGTAGTTTTAAACTGAGAATTTCTGAAAAGCAATTGATAATCATGATGTAGTATATAATGTAGTTGCCCATTGGAATGGGATGGGGTAATGAATTCAGTGAAATTAAATAAAAAGATTGAGTTCTGAAATATCCAGACAAATGAAACTTGTTATGAATTGTGCAATACACTGTATACAAATTCTTTAATTAATAATGCACTGATTGTAATGGGCACTAAATACAATAATATCAATATTACTGTTATAAATTACATAGGATTTCTTCCCCAACAAACATTTTTATAACAATATAACACAATCATAAAGCTAGAAAGAAATTTATGTTTCAAAGATAGCAGCATAAATTTGAATTTTCTTTTGCTTTGGCACTAGCTCCCCCTCCAGACCAACTTACACTGTAATTACTTTTTTCATTATAAATACCACAGTAGCCACAAATCCACATTTTCTTTCAAGTCTTGGGATGATTCAGTCTCAAAAAATAATATATTTAAAAAGAAATCATTTATATTATCCTTATTTCCAAAACACCAAAATGTACTCTCACACTCATATGTTTGTTCTAAAAGTAAACAACTTTCTTTCAAACTGGAAAAATACCTGCTACATTCAATTGTATGTACATTAATTAGCTGCCCTATAATCTTATAGCATTCCTACATTGTCAAGGGGTCTTTGACCATTTTATGACACCTTTTTTTGACAGCCTAAGTGGCTATTGACCAATGTTAATAAAAACTCATCACTTTATATATATATTATTATGTAGCTCAAGCAACAGCCTCCTAAAATAAACATTGCAAGAATTTATTATATAGTATTTTATATTGAACTTGAAACAAAACTCCATCTTACTCTATTTAGAAGACTCAGGGGAATGGATGGCATAAATATTCCAAATAAATACATTGAATCGGCAGTCCTATACTGTACATACTTACCTGGACATAAATTCCAGAGAAATCAATGAAAATTACATCTGAAAGAGGGAAAGGAGGTTTTCCTTTGGCATTACAGTATTCAAGTATATATATCTGCAGAATTCAAATATGAAGTTAAAATAGATTTAAGCATGCATAAACAAAACTGTTATTCAAAGTTAAACCTGCCATATACTAAATTAATGGATAACATGTTTCTTATAAAGTTCTAAGATCTCTTTTATCAACAACTATAGAAATGATCTATAACTATCTACTTTTAATAAATTTAAAATGTGTTATTTTTATAATCAATATAATTTTGGAATGACATGGCAACAGCCTTGAAGGCATATTCTTTCAAGATTAATTGCCATCCTTTTAGCTTATACATACAAGATGCTGAAGTCTAAATATTTTTAAAACATGGATATATAAGACATAAAATTATTAATTTCTATAAGAAATACCAGTAATTGTTATTAACATTAATAGGCATCATTAAACCACTTAAATTAAAAGAACATTCCCAAACCAAATCTTACAGGTATTAATATAAATTCTAAACAGTTGCAACCTGCTCCTCAGACACATACTATCAGTTTATTTTAGTGTAGATAATTGCAGTAAAAAGAACTACTGCCAAACTATCAATGGACAAGTTTTGCATGTAAATATTTGCAGACTTAAGGTCCAAAATGAATTACACAAAGTGTACACTTTCATATTTAATTCTGAAGTGCTGTGTTTAGATCAACAGATAACAGTGGTTTTGAAAACTTTTCTAGTTCAGTGACCCTAAAAAAGATTTGGCCTTGTAAATATAATAGTTATGATTCTTTGATATTTTCATACCATGATTCCCTCCACTGCAAAAAAAACCTAGTCTTAGGTTTAAAATACATAGCAGCAGGTTTTATTGAAAATCAATTCAGTGTGTTAGGTTCACTTTGCAGATAGGACAATTTAAATTCAAAGTAAAAGACATCCAAAGACAAACAGATCTAATTACACGAAGCACACAAAAGCATCTTGTTAAGAGTTAGATCACTGAATAAAATAGGTAGAATAACAATTCATCCGTGAATACTGATGAATTCAACGTAGTTTCTTAATAGGAATCACCCAAAAAGAAAACCCTGGTATCGATTATTATGCCCTTTTCCTGTGGTTCTGAACAGTACCCATTTCACTTTCGCTAGCCAGGTGCATTTCCTGACTTGGGGTTTCTTTTTTTTTCGGGGACGCGGGAGAGAAGAAATCGGGAAAAGGGACAAGAACAAGCACCGCAGCTTTTCTTAAGGCACTTTTTTTCTGCACACCCAGCCTTCCCTTCCCATCCCTCCGTTGCGCGCAGTTCCCTCTCCACACCCGCACACGCAGTTGGCACATCGGCAACCGATTGTTTCCGCTTTTTTTTTTTTTTTTTTTCTTCGCGGAGCTCGACGCGACTCTCCCGGGCGCCTCCTGTACGGATGATGCTTGAAGCTCCGGCTCTTTTTCCCCCCTCTAGGCGCCGGGCTCCTGAGCCGCAGCCGCTTTCCGGGATTCAGCGCCCACATAGCAACCGTAGCGTTCCTGCTAGCGAGTCATCTACCTACCTTATCTCTCTGGCCTCAAGCACCCCCATTGCCTTCTCAAGGAATCCAGGCCCTAAGCTGGGCTGACAACCCTCCTTCCTCCCTGAGGATCCTGTCCCGGGAGAGCTCGGCAGCCTTGGCGGAGCCTGCACATCCCCTCTCCTATCCTGCCTTCGCTGACAAGACACACACACACACACGCTCCCCAGCCGGCGCCTTGAATAACCGCTGCTTCTACGACAGGCCCACTGCGAAGAACCGGGTCGAAGCGAGAGAAAGCCACCTCAGCCCCAAGCGGAGCATCCTCTCAAGTTTCGGAAATCTCCCCTTCGGATCCCCTCGACGCGGCCTCACCTTAGCTAAAATCCGTAGCGGCAACCTCGCTTCGGTCTCCGCGCCGGCGAAGCTCCCGCAGTTGCCGGGGTCTGATGGAGGAGAGAGAGAGAAGCGGGAGGCGGCGCGCGAGGGGAGAAGGCGATGGAAGCGGGGGAGGCAGCGGCAAGAGGGGGGTGAGGAGACGGAAGCAGGAACCCACCGCGGCTTAACGGAGCTGCCAGGAGACTGGAGCCGGGCGAGACGCTGACAGAAGACAGCGTCGGGGGGCGGGGGGGGGACGGCGCGCGCAGACGCGCTCTCTCCCGCGCGCCCGAAAGCCTGGCGAGAGGGAAGGAAGTAACCCGAGCTAAGGAACTGTAAAGAAACGAGGGCGCGCGAGATGGGAAGGGACGCAAGGCCTTGGCGCTCGTTGCCTCCAAAAGAGAATAGACCCGAGGGGGCGTGGACTAGATGCGCGTGATGGGAGGAAGGCGGCCAATGAGAGAAGAATAGTCTAAAATCTCTATGCAGGAGAAACGTTAGCTTCGCGGCCAAGGAGGCAGTAGCGGGAGAAGGAAAAAAAAAACAACGTTGGCAGCACGCATGCGTGTTATACCCCCGACGTCGCTGCTGGTTTCCCCGGGGTGCCTGCACAGCTGGAGGCAACACGTGCGTTCTGGCAGTGAGCAAAGAGGCGGGGATCGCGCAGCAAACTGTTGGAAAGGATCGGGAAGCGAGTTGTCGGTTCCCCCCGCTCTCCGTGCGAGAGTGAGTTGTGTCTGACACCCTTTGACGGAGTTATCTAACCCCCTTCTAAAACTGGCCAATGTTGGCAGCATCTTGCGGTGGTAATTTCTTGCCTTTAATGCAGGGTTTCTCAACTTTGGCCACTTTGAGGCGTGTGGACTTCAACTCCCAGAATTAAGGAGATCGATGCTGTGGCTTCTAAGTGGATCCCAATACAGTAGCAGATTAATCTGGAGAGGTCGGTTTTTCACGGAGTCCGGTCTAACCATTCACAAACTTAACCATCACAGCAGCACTTTGAATTTTGTACTTGGGATAAATGAAAGTCAGCGCGGGTGTTTCGGCTGAAATCGTGCTATATTCTCTAAATAACAATATTCCTTTATTTGTTTAATGTGTTAAATTTCTTGACTGCTGCACTCCCCTGACTCCATCATTTGTAGCAATGGACTTCTGTAGCAGTACAGGTGACATTAGTAAATATTGTGTCATTTCCTCTCCAACGCCAAACCGTTAAATTCAAACCACATGTTTATTCTTTGCAATCTTTGTTATATCCTTCCTGACTGTGAAAGCAACACAGTTCCTTGTTTTTGGGGCCCTGATTAGTACAGTCTTCTGACCTGAAGTGTCCAGTCCCAGTATATCTTAATGTGCTGATTATAAGACATTAGTGTTGGTTACTGCCAAGATGTCAGTTACAGTATAGAGCTTTTCCCTGTTCATGCTTCTTACGTTGCATGTTCTCATTATAATTCTGTCCTTACACCAAAATCAACAATTAAACATCCCAAAGGCTTTAATGTGACTGCATCATAAACAACATTAGTACGCTAAAAGATCCTCAGCTCTTTCTCAGTAGTATGTTGATTGGCATCAAGACCATGACTTCTAGTCCTGCCTTGACTATGAAAGCCAGCTAGGTATCTTTGAGCCAGTCACTCTGTCTCAGTCCAACTCACTTCACAGATTTGTTGTTGTGGGGAAAATAGGTAGAGAAAGACATGTTGGATATGTTCACCACTTTGAATTATTTGTAAAAATTAGGTGGGGTACAAATAAATAAATAAATAAATGTCCTTCACTTTCTTTATCTTACCTATCCATCTGGTCACAACTACTCAATTGTCTGCAGAGTTAACAAAGTTACAAAGACAGGCAAGCATGTAATTTTGGTTTCTCTCATTTTTTCCCAATCTATAATTTGCCCTGTTTCTATATCTGTTTGAGAGTTTTATGCAATTTGGACACATTTCTCCTATTGACACACATTATAGATCAATGGTTCCTAATAGTTGTAATTCTTGTTGTGTTATTATTCATTGTTTATTTTTCTATATCTTCCGTTCACACACTTTTCTTCCTTTTTATTGTTGTAAGCTGCCTCGAGTAACCCCGCAGCGAGATAGGAGGCAAATAAATTTAATTAATTAATAAATACTTTGTGCTAATTCTGTTTTTCCTTTTTCCGTGAGCATGCTAAATGAATGTTTAAAACCTTTAAAGCATAAACAATGAAGCTTAACTGCATAATGGCTCACATTTATTAAGGAAGTGCAAATTTGGGAAGCTAATATGAAAAAGAAAACAACTAAATATTCTCCCATCCTACTCCACCTGTAATGGAATGCACACATGACCTTGGGGAAAGGGAGAAAGAAATGCTGCCCAGGAAACAACCAGACAAGAGGGGCAGGAGCCCCCATGGCTTAAGGGTCGGAGAAAGAAATGTAGGGAAAACCCACCTAATGGATCAGGCAGTTAACAGTTAACGCTGACAGCAGGAAGTTGTACTTTCTCACCTCCAAGTTTCTAAAAGTGGCAGCAGGAAGTTGTACTTTTTCAATTTCAAGTTTCTGTTAATGTAACCTAAAAGTAGAATTAGTTTGTCTTGTCGTGTTTCCTCTCTGATTTACCTGGGAGGACTGAGATCACTTAAAATTCTACCAAAATATAATTTATACAGTATATCTTCTGTATGATTCAAAACACAAAAATAATACTGCCCTATCTTCTTTAATATTTTTCAAGATTTTATCCATGTTAGAATTTTAGAAGCAGAAAATTAAGGACCACCTTCACCAGCCCTCCTCCCACTCTGAGATTAGATTGCTAGAAAAATTTTGGAGATGCCTTGGTTCTGAAGTATCTTCCCAAGGTGGTTTGTGTCATCTCTACTTTATATTCTGTTTAGCAACAACCAACTTCTCCTTGGTTTGGTTTGGTTTGGTTGTAATTTCCCTGGCACGTTCCCATTATAACTAGGTTTTATCTTGCTTGTATTTTGCTATTTCACTTTGTTCTAAATGGGTTTAAAACTTTTTTCTATTTCTTGGTTTTATTAACAGAAAGGCAGAAATAATGAAGGGTGGAAACTGATCAAGGAGAGAAGCAACTTAGAACTAAGGAGAAACTTCCTGACAGTGAGAACAATTAACCAGTG
>JANHFS010007140.1:8521-18711 GCA_032467975.1 Trimeresurus albolabris
ATGGATCTACCTCCACGAAGCCTTCCCTTCATCCAGTGTCACCCACCTTCCTGAGTGGAGATGGTCCCCTTTGGACATGGAACACAGTCATAGCAGCAAACTATCCCTCCTTCTTGAGCCCTCTTGACAAATCCGGGATGACAACTTTCCACACATTTGGACTGAGGAAGAGACTAAGCAGAAAAATAAGGAATATGAAAGAAAATGGGTTAGGATTCACCAACCATGGAAAATGGAACTAGACATGGACATGGTCTCTGGTCTTCAGTTAGGCAAATATAAAATCTCTGATCATTCCAAACAGATGTAGAAGATATAACTACTGGCAGATTCTTCATTTAGTTCCTCCCTTTTGCTTTTGGCATGTAACTTTTAAACAAAGGATTTTGGAGAGATGGAACTGAGAAAATATTTAAGAATTCAGTGACAACCAGACCCTTATAAACACACCTTCCTCCACTCTTCATATAGCCTCCCAAGCAGTCTAAGAAAACAATCTGGTTTCTGTTCTCCAGATTTAATGCTCAGTGAAGGTCAAACATCTTGGGGACTAGGCTGAGCCCACTTCAAACGAGACCCCCAGGCTTTGGAAAACAGAGAAAAGACACCAAAATTTTCCCCACCTTGTTGAGCAACTTTAGCCGTGAAAGAGCATTTTGTTTGATAATAAGTTTCTGTCTTTTAATATATCCCAAAATCTCTCTCCTGGGATCCTCCTTGGGGAGAACCAACAATAATTTGATGCCCAGATCTGCTGCTACCTCTCCAGTTGCGTCCAAGTACAGTTTATTGTGAGAAATATTGAAAAACTCATTCTTCTCCAGAAAGGGATGAAACTAGTATTGAAACATCCAAGAATTTTAAAAGCACAAAACTTCATTACTTATCCCATGTTTGAATCTTTCTTCTACAGTTTTCTAACTTGCACATATGCTTAATTGGGGGAACAGATGTTACAGAGGCTTCATCAGTGACGAAAAAGATAAAAAAAAAGTCATTCATATACTGACAAAATTCTGTATATATTCAGAAAATATAATAGACACAATTGGTCTAGTATTGGTAACATTATAGAGCAGATGACAAATAAATTGAAGAACAGAAAAAAAAGATTATTTTTAAAGTCTTTGCAATCAAAAAATTTGATTACCAGAAAACATGAATTTGTCAAGAGCAAAGTTGCCAGGCTAATCTTTTCTTTGGTAATCCAGATGGAAAACACAACCAGATGTGCTAATTTATTGTAAAGACTTATAAAATTAACAGAATTTTGAAAGTCTGGAAGTACAAATCTCCCACCAACTCTTTTCTTATCCTGGAAAGTTAGGGAGGGTCTTTTCTTAGTTTCAGTTTCTGCCCTTTTATGCAGCTACAGGATTTCTCCCTCTTGTCTGACCCTCCCCTGGACAGCCTCTCTTCTCCCAAACGTTATCCTCACATATCATCACACTTCCTAAATAGATTAAAGCAATACTGCTGATATAACCTATGTGCTATATAAGTAATTCTCATATATTACATTTCCTAAATATATTATGAAAATACTGCTGATATTACTTGATCTCAGGAAATAGTAACAAACAATTATGTGATGTGACTAGAAACCTAGTTAAGTGAGGGGAGGCTGGTATGATAACTAATGGACAAAAACTGTCTTAAAATGGTACTCAAATAATTTTAGTGTTTTTAATATTTGTCATAAAAGCAGGAAGTTATGAATAATAATTTATCTTAGGTTATCAATTTTTCTATGTTGTCATTAATACAGTAGAGTTGATAAATCTCTATCATACAAGATTCGATGAAAGGATAGAATAGAATAGAGTTGGAAGATACCTTGGAGGTCTTCTAGTCCAGCCCTCTGCTCAAGAGAAGAACCTATACCATCTCAGACAAGGGACTGTCTAGCCTCTTCTTAAAAATCTCCAGTGATGGAGAGCTTATGATTTCTGGGGACAAGCTATTCCACTGGTTAATTGTCCTCACTGTCAGGAAGTTTCTCCTTAATTCCAGGTTGCTTCTCTCTTTGGTCAGTTTCCAACCATTGTTTCTTGTCCTGCCCCCTGGTGCTTTGGAAAATAATGTGACCCCCTCTGCCTTGTGGCAGCCCCTCAAATACTGGAATACTGCTATCATATCGCCCTTTAGACTAGCCAAACCCAAGTCCTGCAGTCATTCTTCATATTCTTTAATCTCCAGGCCTTTGATCATCTTAGTTGCTCTTCGCTGAACTTTTTCCAAGGTCTCAACATCTTTTTTGTAGTAAGGTGACCAAATTTGGCTGCAGTATTCCAGGTGTGGTCTTAGGTCTGGTCTTCCAGGCAAAAAGAGCCAGCTGTGAGGATCAGTTGTGTAATCAAAACTGCAACCACACCAAGGCCTGAAATGAAATAAAGCTTTGAGGGTTTGGGAAAAGAGAAAAGAACTCTGATGAGTTTGAGGAAGTAAAAGGAGTTTCATGTTCTGTCTGAATTAGAGACACTTCTAAAATGAATGTTCGTGTTGGGCCAGAACAATATTATTTTTCTCTGTGGACAATTTTCTAATCCCTGGTAACTAAGATGTCTTACAGCAAAATAAAAACAAAAAACATTTTCTCAGCAAAATTGAAACAATCCATCTTCTCCTCTGCAAACAAAATTATTGGTCCCTCCACTATAGCATCACGGCAGGACGATAGTTCTTCAAATGTAAGTTTAAAATCAAGCTTCATTCTAAGAGAATGGCATTTCTGTACTTCTGTATGTCTGATCCTGAACTTATTTGTATTTTCTATACTGCTTTGTGATCATTAAACTATTGGAGGCGGCATGTGGTCAGAAGACACCACAGTGGCATCCCTAGCCTGGGAGAGAATAAGCTCAGCTGAGGATCCCAGTGATAGTCTTTGCTGAAGGGAAGGAGATGAAGAAAACACAGTGGTGAACTAAAAGGGGATGGAGCAAGTGCAGCTAAAAAACTGCTCATTCCTTCACTCCAAGGGACAAGGCAAGAGGGAAAGGGGAACCTTGTCTCTGGAGGAGGCAATACTTTACTTAATCTGTGCATTTCACAACCCCCAACATTCCTGGGTTCCTGAGGCACCAGGAACATAGGACAATGCAAGAAGAAGGGAAGGAAGAAAAAATATTGGGAAGATCTATCTGAAATGGGATGGGGGGTATCCTGCCAGCTGCAGCCACACAGGGCTTTCCTACCAGGAAAAATGAAAGGTGCAAATCTGAACTGCCTCCCCCCCAATCAATTCTTTTCTATTTCCCAAACACAGAACATGCTCTCCAGTGAAGGCAGGAGACCTGCTTTTCTTAGACTTGCATGCATTGCTTTTTAAAAAAATGCATATGAATTCCAGAGTTTCAAATTACTGCTTTAAATTTTACTCCGTCCCACCCCCCCAAAACACCTGGCCAGGTTGCAGAAACTGCAGAGCTCTCAGCATTTGTTGCACATGTACAACCTTACTAAGGTTTAATAAAGTGCTTTACAATGTCTCAATAAGGCCACAACTGGAATACCGCATCCAGTTTTGGTCACCATATTACAAAAAAGAAGTTGAGACTTTGGGAAAAGTGCAGAAAAGAACAACACAGATGATTAGAGGTCTGGAGACTAAAACATAGGAAGACCGGTTGCAGGATTTGAGTTTGGCTAATCTAGAGAAAAGAAGGACCAGGGGTGATATGGTAGCAGTATTCCAGTATTTGAGGGGTTACCACAAAAACAAGGGGGTCAATCTATTTACCAAAGCACCTGAAGGCAAGACAAGAAACAATGGATGGAAACTAATCAAGGAGAGAAGCAACCTAGAACTAAGGAGAAATTTCCTGACAGTGAGAGCAATCAAACTTTTGAACAGCTTACCTTCAGAAAGACTTTAAAAAGTTTTACAGGATTACATAAATGAAGACCAGTGTGGTTTCTTACTTAAAAGACAACTAAAAGACAATGTAAGAGTAGTTTTGAATATAACCGAATATTTACAACAACATAATGACAAACAGGTTGCATTGATCTTTCTAGATGCAGAAAAAGCTTTTGACAATTTGAACTGGGCCTTTATGCTTAAAATAGTGCAAAAGAGATGGATTTTGGATTGGGCTTCATACAGGGTCTGAAGTCCATCTACAGAAAGCTCAAATCATGGTCAATGGAGACTTGACAAAACCAGGAACTATTAAATAGAGATATTAGGCAGGATAACAGAGCAAATGATTAAAAAGTAAAGTACATACTTACAAATAACATAAGTATCGATGATTTGGTATTGATTGTGCAAGACCCATTAGACAACATTGAACATGTTATGAGGAAGATTAAAATGTTTGGAGAAATGGCAGGTTTAAGAATAAATAGATCAATGATGACAATAATGACCAAGAACATAAAGGTGGAAGAAATTAGAATTTAAAACTGGTTTTAAAGTTGTGAAAAAGGTGCAGTACTTGGGGTGATTCGTACTGAAGAAAATTGTAAGCCTTATCAAAATAATTATGGTAAAATATGGAAGGAGATAAAATTAGATTTAAATAGATGGCAAAAATTAGTTTGTCATTAATGGGAAGAATCTCAGTAATTAAAATGAATGTACTACCTAGAATGTTATTTAAGTTTCAGACTATACTGATATTGATTAGAAATTCCACATTCAAACAGTGGCAGAAAGATACATCTAAATTTATTTGGCAAAATAAAAAACCAAGAATTAAATCGAAGCTGCTACAAGATTCTAAAGATAGAGGAGGTCTGGGTTTGCCAGATCTTAAATTATATTATGATGCTTGTTGTCTGGTATGGCTAAAAGATTGGATAACTTTAAAAACTTCAAGGCTGTTAGACCTCATAGATTTTGATTTGAGATTTGGGTGGCTTGCCTATCTGTGGTAAGATGAAGTAAAAGTTGACCTTGGCTTTAAGATTCATGTTATTAGGCCATCGATTGCACATGTATGGTGGAAGTATAATTTTGGGTATAATATAACACTAGATGGTGGAGAATGTATGGATGAAGGGACTAAAATTCACATTAAATAATAGTTTGAAAGAAAACTTTTATAAAATGATATATCGTTTGTACTTGACCCCAGATAGACCAGTGAAATTGTATAAAGGGATTTCTAATAAGTGCTGGAAATGTAGTCAGAATCCAGATTCATTTTATCACATGTGGTGGTCTTGTAAATATGTGAAAACATACTGAATAACCATAACAATGACAATGCGAAAATATTTAAGATACAAATATTAATGAAGCCTGAAGCTTTTCTTTCAGATACGATGGACCAGTCTATTGAAAAACAATTTGGGGTGCTAGTCCTTCACATGGAGACGGCTGCGAGGATTATACTTGCCAAACAGTGGAAAGAAAAAGAGATGCTGACTGTTGAAGAATGGATTTTGAAATTGACGGAATTAGCAGAGATGCCGAAACTAACTGCTTTGATTAGAGATAATGGACTAGACAGCTATATAAGAGATTGGAAACCGTTTCTGGACTTTCTTTGTGCTAAATATAATAATGGATGGTTAACAGGGATTTGAAGATTAGTGTAATGTTTAGCTAAACATTAAATTTAATTGACCATTTTCTTCCTTTTTTGTACACAATTTTTTTCTTTTTTTGTTGTAGTTGGGTTTGAATGTATGTTATTGTTTTGTTACATTTTGTTTGTTTGATTTAATGTTCTGTATTTTATTCTCTGTGATAAAACAATAAACTTTTTTTAAAAAAATAAGTTGTGGCTGCTTCATCGCTGGAGGTTTTTAAGAAAAGACTGAAATGGTACAGGGTCTCCTGCTTGAGCAGGGGGCTGGACTGGAAGACCTCCACGGTCCCTCCCAGCTCTGTTCTGATTGATTGAGCATAGATCCACTCTAGATGAGCCGGCATTGAATTAGTTCCGCTGCCAAGATGGATCCTAAAGTGGGTGCCAGTTCTGGTCTGTGCAAAGACCGCAGAGCCTCCCCCCTCCCAACTCCCCCCTTCCTCAGATGCCTTTGCCTCCTGATGGGCACTTGCAAAAGAAGCACTCGGGGTCCAAGCAGGCCCACAGGCCTGGAGGTGGGGCTCTGCACCCAGGCAGAGTTGGGCCGAGCACAGGAGGAAGAGCTTGTCCTTGCTGGAAGAGGCTGGCAGCCTCGTGCCAGGAGAGGAGGGGGCCGCTGTGGGTCACGGGCTGTGAGTGGGGAGATCTCAAACCAGGCAGAACCAGAACGGAGAGGAACATTGAGCCAGGACAAAGCTGGGTTAGGGACCAAGTTAATTTAATTAACACTGAATCAAATGAAAGTTAAGTAAATATAAGGACTCCAGTTAATATGGTTCATACAAATGCAGTTCTTTCACATCAAACCTGACCATCTGGTGGTGATTTGGGGAGGCCCATGGCTTTTGGGGGGGGGGTCTAAATACAGACCGGATGATCTCAAAGGGCTTCCCAGTTTTGACACAGCTCTATGAAAAAAGTGGCGCTGAAAAAAGCATAATTAATTTTCCATCGATTCCTCTGCCTCTCTCCCCTTCCCTCCCTCTTCTATCAAACACAGCGTGCAATTCTGCAGGAAAAGCCTCTGCTGTTAACTGTAGATAGTCAGTTGGAAAACATTTTGCCAAAGAGTTATCCATTCCCCATCCATCTCTTTAGAACAGCTTTATTGTGGAGAGACACAGACTAGATTTTATCTGCATCAGCAATTAAGGCATTATTATTCAGCTTATGCCCCTTATAAAGATGGCTTGTTAGTTTAATGTCTAACTTTTAAGGGCTGGGTATGTGCAGAGTTTCTCTCTTTTATTCTTTGGAAAGACATTCTTGCTGGATTTATGAGGCCCCTGACCAAACTCCCCTGCATTATCTCTAGTAACAAACCTGTGCCAAAGTCCAGAGGTCTCCGGAGTGACCCAAATGGCAAACAGCAGCTTATCAAACCGGGTGGCTGAGTGCTGAACCCTCATCCTTTCACACGCCCCAGTGCAGCCCTGCCTCAAGTGCTTCACTGAATGCCACTTGGGGAAGCAGAGGAAATTAAACTGGTTAGACTCTGGATTGCAACATTTAGCTTTAAAAAAAAAATAGAGAGAGATCTCATCTATACCTTCCCTGACAGCACCTTCTGCATGAACCGGTCCTCCTGAGTCAGCCTCAGCTTTGTGACAGCCCTCCACTGAGACAGAATAACAGAATAAGAGAGTTGGAAGGGACCTTGGAGGTCTTCTAGTCCAACCCCCTGCTCACCCAGGACACCTTATACTATTTTCACGTCTCTTCTTTTCTCCTGTAGTGGAGCACCCAAAGGTTCTAGAGGCAAACCATTCCATGACAGTGAAAATTTCACTATCAGGAATTTTTTTTCTTAGTTCTAGGCTTTCTCTTCTTGATTAGTTTCTTGTCTCGTCTTCTGGTGCTTTGGAAAATGTCACCTCCAGTCCTTCTTTTCACTAGATTAGCCATTAGCCATTTTAAATATGGTTTAGCTCCTGGACCCCTAATCATCATGAGACCCTCATGAGCTTCTGATCTTCTGGCCTCCCCATGGAGGCCTGGCGGGCGCCAGGATTTGGGGCTCCTTCTGGCTGCTGTGGGCGCTTGCCTTCTTTCCCAGTCCTTGATTCAGGAGCTATCAGGCAGTGGTGGGATTCAGCCAGTTCGCACCACTTTGGCAGAACTGATAGCTAATTTTTTGTTGACCAGGCCCAGAATGGACTTCTGGAAGCGGCATCCACAGAGAACCGGTTGTTCACCTATTTGAATCCCACCACTGCTATCAGGCAACCATCTGCCCCTTTCATGCCCTTTACAAGGCATTGTAAGGGCTGTGTATCTGCAAATCAGGTGCTGATGGACAGACAGCTTGTGTGCCAGTTGAGGCTGGTGGTTCAAGCTGAAACCATGCAAAACTTACCACCACCACCGTCAGCAGCAGCAGTAGCAGCCAGTCCCTCAGGCACTTTTGTCCCATGTTGGCCATAGAAGGAACATTCTCTCTCCCACACCCGGCCCCTCTCTTGCCCCAAAGAAGAGGGAGTCAAGCTATTCTCCAAGGCACCTGAAGGCAGGACAAGAAGCAATGGATGGAAACTAAGCAAGGAGAGAAGCAACCTGGAACTAAGGAGAAACTTCCTGACAGTTAGAATAATTAATTGGTGGAACAACCTGCCTCCAGAAGCGGTGAAGGTTGGGGTGTGTCTGTGAGGAGATCAAACTGGTGCCTAATGTGAACTTGAGGGGCCAGCCTCTCCCTCATCCCATGCATAACCAGGGCCTTCCCCAGGAGCAGGTGAGGAGAGCTCCCCAGCCAGCAGGCCTGCTCATGTGTCAAACTCAGCTTCTCTCAGCCCCAGCCCACATTCATAAGAGTGGGTGGGTGTTTCTCCTGCCAGGCCCCTGGCCAGCCTCCTTGCTGAGATGAGCAGAGATGCCTGGGGGCAACAGGGCTGGGGAGGCATCTCACCTTGCAGGCCCATGAAGCTGCTAAGCACCCTGGCCGGACAAGTCCACGGGCAGCTAAGCACTGAAGTGGCCAGTTGTGTTTTCCTGTGAAACTCCCCAAGTGCAGACACCTGGCATGGCCATTCCAGCCTGCCTGGCCCAGGGACTCACCCCAGATGGGCAGCATTGGGCATGCATGGGTCTTCTTCTCCCACTAGGGAACAGGGCGAGGGGCTTTGGCCACTAGGAACTGGGCAGAGAGGCCCTGGTGTTGACCTCCTGTGCAGGCAAATTGCTCTCTGCCACCCCCTCCCCCCTTCCACCAAAGGCCATTTCCACCTTCAGGCCTCCCAATGGGGCTGCCACCACTGGTGACTGGTGACATGAAAAGGAGCCATCCTGCTACTACAGCATGCCCCCCCTCAAATCACGTGGCCACTTGATCTCCTCCTGGACTTTTCTCATAGGTTGAAACAAATGCAGCCATAGAATAGAATAGAATAGAATAGAATAGAATAGAATAGAATAGAATAGAATAGAATAGAATAGAATAGAATAGAATAGAATAAACCTTGGAGATTTCTAGTCCAACCCCCTGCTCAAGCAGGAGACCCTATAACTTTTCAGACAAACGGCTGTTCAATCTCTTCTTAAAAACCTCCAGTGATGAAGCACCCACAGCTTCTGAAGGCAAGCCATTCCACTGATTCTAGCTGTCAGGAAATACTGTATATCTTTATTTCTAAGTTGGATTTCTTTGTGATTAGTTTCCATCCATGGCTTCTTGTTCTGCTTTCAGGAGTCTTGGAGATTAGGTTTTCCCAACTGCCTGCTAATTATTTTCCAATAACTTTCTGACATATTTGCCTGCTCTGCTTTCTGGCACAGTCTTTGAAATCTCAACATACAATATTTTCTGAATGCCTGCCTCCCTCTGTTAGGTCACCTTCCTATGTGACCATTGTTATATGAAAACCGAGCTGGCTGTTGATCACAACCAAAATAAAAGTGTGTGGATGTATTGCTTCCTGCTACGCCATTGCCTGCTTCTATTATCAGCCTTCCTACTGTGTTTGGTATGATTTATCAAATCTGCTAACCTGGCATTTTCTCTTTTGGTGACAACCACTCATTTCTGCCAACTCCACTGGCCCTGTTTGGTGCCTGCCTGACACAGTTTCTCAACTCAGAGAATGACACTTTCTATATCTGCATCTGCTGCCTGTCTGCTTATTGGCATAGCCTCTTAACTCTGAGAGTAGGGTATTAATTTTTTGTGCCAGACTGTCTGCTTCACAAAAACTTACCCACCTGTCAAGAAATCTGACCCAGAATGTAACCCTGCAATTCTTACAAAGTATAGAATCAGCAAGCTGCAGCCCTCAGTGCTCATCACACTGAGCTTTGTCATTGGACATTGTTTTGGTCATTTTCAGAAAGCTTGAAAGAAACAATGCCTGGTGCTTCTGAGGAATCACAGAAAGCCACCTACTGTACTCAGAAGCCACTGATCCCATAGCTGATACTCCTGGACTTGTAACATTGGCCTAGGAGAGGTTTAAATCTCTACATTTAGTGTATAGACACATAACCTTACAACAAGTTTTCCCAAATAGTATGAAATAGAGATCAGGCTACAAATGTGCCTAAGGGGGTCCTCCTGGATCCACGGCTGACACTGGAAGATCAATTGTCGGCCGTGACCAGGGGGGCATTTTATCAGGTCCGCCTGATTCACCAGTTGCGGCCTTTTCTGGACCGGGA
>JANHFS010007141.1:12411-23743 GCA_032467975.1 Trimeresurus albolabris
CCGGCCGCACGGAATAGATGGGTTTTCAGGGCTCGGCGAAAAAGGCGCAGGTCCGCAACTGTACGTAGGTCGGGGGGGGTAGGTCATTCCAGAGGGCGGGAGCTGCCACAGAGAAGGCTCTTCCCCTTGGGGGTCGCCAGCCGGCATTGACTGGCCGACGGCACCCTGAGGAGGCCCTTTCTGTGGGAGCGGACTGGTCGAAGGGAGGTGTTTGGTAGGAGGCGGTCTTGCAAATACCCGGTCTTGCATGACCGGATCCTCTCCTTACAAGTCAGAAAAGTGAGGTTCTCTTCAGTTCAGTTTCAGCCAAAGGTCTTCAGATGATGGAAAATTCCATATTTTAGGAGTATACTGTAACAGGATAGCGGGATCTTAAAAATACAGTATTTCTTCCCAAATTATATTAAGCTTGATGGGGAGATGGATGGCATATACATTAATTAAATAAAGAACAGAACAAACCCAGTTGGGTGAGTTACGAACATTCAAATTTCTTACATTTTTGACATAACAAGACCTTTTAAAACCATCTCTGGGGGTTTTCAAGAAAAGATTGGACAGCTATTATTTGTCTGGTATGTTATAAGATCGGCTGCCTTGGGCAGGAGGGGGTGGACTAGCAGACCTCCAAGGTTCCTTTCAGCCCTAAGATTTTATGATTCTGAACATTCAGGAGTCCAGTAGATCTGAATTAATATTTTTAAACCATAAGCATATTTTATATTTTTTAAATCCCAGGAAGCATTGATTTTCTAAAAGTGGATATATTGTTCCTTTCACAGATTAAAACATGTAACTATACCATATTTCACTTTGTAATACCTTAGTATATTTACTATAAATTGGAATGGCTGGCTTCCATTGAAGCAAAGCATCTCTTAAACTCAGGCCGCTGTGAGGCCGCTAAAGCCACCAGGGACAGGTGCCGTTCAGGTAATATACTTCAGGTGAATATATGGCCAGGAGATCAACTAGCGTTGCATTCCCAGCGCTTCCCGCTTCTTCAGCCTGCCTGGCGTTTCAGTACCTGCCTTCACTTCTCACGGGGAAAGCCTGTTTGGGGGGGCATTTGGGGGTTACGGTCTCACTTCTGGTCTGCCTTTGGTTCATCCTTGCCGAGGAACCGAAGGGCAACCGGTGCCTCCCTCGGCCTCTTGGATTCAGGCCCCTTCCTCTCTCCTTGTTCTGCAGCTGAAGGGCCGGGAGGAGAGCCTGACCTACGCCGAACTGGAGCTGCTGAAGCCCCCCCAGGAAGCCAAAGGCGTTTCTTCCGCCACCGTCTACGCCCAGATCCTCTTTGAGGAGAACAAGGTGTAAATGATGCAACCAAGACGGAGCCAGTTGACCTGGGGTGGGGTGGGGGCTCGTTGAATTCCTTCTTTGCTCCCAACAAGCATTTAGGCCCCGTCCTTTTAGTGGCGCTTCTTCCCTTCTGTTTAGTTGGAGGAGATTTTAAGGCTGTGGAAACATTTTGTTTTGAAAGATTTCAGGGGAATTTTTTTAGGCGAGTAAAAACATTCTCAGGAACCAACAGGAAAAAAGTAATATATTTCCTTTGGATGATTGGCATGATAAACATTTTGAAAAACTGGAGGAATAAGAATAAAAAGAAAACTGGAAGTTAAACTGTGCCTTTACATCAGAACTTGATCGTGGGAATATGAAATATTTTATTGGCTGGGAAACAACTCTTGAGTTGAAGTTGATCAATATGACTATAAAAAAGACCCAGGATTTTTTCCCCCCAAATTTTTTTTTATGCATGTAAGAAATGTACATTGGTCCCTTTTCCATGTTATTAAGACCATGAAAATGTATTTTTGAATAAATAAATTTTTCCATTTTAAAAAAAGGCTGATCTCTTTGTTTTATTGCATGAAATTGTAGCAGAGTGAGTCCTGCAGAAGGCAGGCACTGGTGCTGGATGGCCTCCTGGGTACATTCCCACGTGACGATTCTCTGTGCGAGTGGGGGCTTCTCTCCAGCTGCCCCCCCTCCCCCGTGGTGCTGCTCACGCCTCAAAGAGAAGCTGCCCTTCTCTCAAAGCAGCCGTCCTGTCCCGGGGGCTCCGGCTCTCGGTCGGGCCCACCAACAGACACACACACACAGAGCCGCCAGCCTGGGCCTCGGGGCCACTCCTTCGGCCTCGACAGGACCTCCCAGCAGGTGGCTTTAAATATTTGTTCTTAATTGGCTTTTACTGGGGTTTGTATTTTGTATTTTTTAAATATGCTGTAAGCCGCCCTGAGTCCTGTCGGGAGAAGGGCGGCATATAAATTAGATTAAATAAAATAAATAAATCCTAGCTGACCTCCCAGGGCTTCTGAAATTGGCCTTCAAACCCCATCCATCGTTTCTCTCAATGTGTTTTGCCACCTGGCACTCTGCAGCCCTCCATATTTTTTTTTAAAAAAAAACATAATTGCATTGGTTGTCAGAAAGAGAATAGCCCATTTTTCCTCTGTGTTGATACAAGACAAGCTTCTATGTGGGAAGTGGACACGTATTTTCAATTGGAGGTTAAAGTAGGGTGGACAGAGTCAGCTTTTAAGCTACGGCCCCTGCACAGAGGCTGGACAGTCACTTGTCTGAGATGGTATGAGTCCTCCTGCTTGGGCAGGGGCTGGACTAAAAGACCTCCAAGGTCCCTTCCAGATTCTATTCTATTCCATTCCATTCAGTAGACCCACACTTCCAAATATTTGGTGTATAGTTCAACACAACTTTAAGAATTTTTATGATGATGACTATATCAAACTAAAGAGAAAAAAATATGCTGGAACATTTCACAAATAACAATCAGAAATTAGACTAAATAAGTCCAAAGTCTTCTCCTCCCTTTGTTGAAAAGAGACCAAATGTTGGCAAACAGCCCTTAACAACCATCCATTTTCCAGGTCAGTTTCTGTCCGTATGTATTCTTCTAGCCTTGCACAGTAATTTGTTTGGCAAACTCAACCTCCTTAATGGAGGAAATGGGAGGGGGGAGTGATGACACAATGCTGGTTTCCTTGGACTTCAAAGAAATGGATATTGAAGTCAAATTCCATGCCAGAAGCGAGGGGACAAGGATCTGAAAGAGGGTGGGATGTCCGAGAAAAACATATGTTAAATTGCAGAGCCAGTGAGGAGAACCAGATAAGGCAGCAGAAGTAACTTAGTGAAAGGGAAACACTTTGGAGCTGATGAAGCTGAGCAAAAACTGAATGAGCTGAAGGGATGCTAAGAATACAAAATGGCCTCCTTTGGCTACACAGAATACGAAACAGCCTTCTTTAGTTACACTGTACTCCAAATAAAAGGAAAATGGAATAGTTTCTGCTCAAAAAGGACAAGATGCAAGACGTTAGCTAAAAAAGCAGCTGAATTGCTGGAGTGAATTTATTTGTGAATATTTGTCAGGAGGAGGAAGTGATGCGTTTTGAAGATGAGCTTGAAAAGACACAAGCAACAAAGTGTGGCTGGACTGACAGGACTGCATGTTCAGCTCTTGGCAAAAGAACGAAAATGCTGATGTCTCTGTCCTGGTTCTCTGTTGACACACACACATGCAAACCTGCCTGCAGTGGTCGCATCCTGCTGCTGGAAATGGTCAATCAGCACAGATCAATTTCAGGAACATTTTATCTGATCACTGTCAGACAGAGTTCAAAATGGAATCAGCCGGATGGAGGTGTGGAGGGAAAACCTGGTTGTATGGAAGTGCCCTAAAAATTAACAACTTATTAACAATCCATGCAGAACCAAAATTATGAAAAAAGAGAACCTGTAAGCATATATCATAAGAAGATTAATTCCAGAAAAGGATGTTCTTTTCCTTCTGTCAAAATATATAATTTCAGTAGTGACATCTGTATCGTGGACACTACATTACACTTGAAATTCAATCTTGCAAATCGTGGATGGATGGATGGATGGATGGATGGATGGATGGATGATGTGCCATCAAATGAGATTTAACAACCACAGAGATTTCCTACCTGATCATCTGTTTCAAACATGGTCTTTCAGGCCTCCTAAGGTGACTTGAATTCATCCACCTTACTGCTGTGTAGAATTATCTTTCCAAAATAGTCATTCTTTTGACTAATCCCAAAAAGTACGAAAGTAGTAGTAATTAGTCACATGTTTATTGCTTAAAACAGAAAATAACAAATACAGGTAAAGATGTAGTTTTAAAAAAACCCATATGATATCTGGGATTAGTGATATTTAAAATGCCAGCAGCTTCCATAGCAGTCTCTAAGCTAAACCCATGCAAGCAAAGAATTAAAAGCTGGTCTCAGAGTTAATTTAGGAATACTTTCAGAGAAGTTTTTGGCTTTACAAAATTTTCAGTAATGTAATTACATGTTTTGCGGATTCAGCTTCATCAAGCTTGGCTGGATGAACTCTTTGACCAAACAGAATATTTAATGTGTTTTGGGAAGCCTAATTCTTGCTAACCTTGATCAAATCCCAGCCAGGTCTTTCAAGACAACACTTTTTTTTTCTTCTTCAACTTTCAGCTTGCAAATCATTATTTACAAATGTTACCTCTCATGCCCGCAAACCTTAGATTTTTTTTGCCACGTTTTAGGATTTTTTTTTTGATGGGGATCCAACTATTGGTATGGTGTACCTGGTGCCAGACTATACTGTATTTACTAATTTTAAAGGTCAGCAAACAATGATCCAACTTCAACAATTTAATTAACAATATCTGTGAGGCTAGCAAGATATTTCTGCTGTCCTTGCAGTCTTCAGGCAGATTCTTTGCAAATAAACAGGGCAAGAAGTTGTGGCCCAGATTTTGTTTTGAAATGCATCCTGCCTAGGAAGGGAAAAAGAGAAGTTGTGGATGATGGGCTAGAGGGAACTGCAGGAAGATAAGTAACGCCATACGTGGTGCTGGTGTGTGCGTGGTATAATTGGGCCATCAAGCAATCAACTCTTTATTGGTGCTCACTGCCCAGCACAGCATCACCCAATCAACTCAACAATTCGACAAGATCAGAGTTTAGTAAGATGATACAATAAGACAGCATGCTTATTTCCACTAATGCTATGACTCTTACATAGAAAAACTACATTGTTCAGGTTTCTCTGAGCATCACAACATTGACTTGTACAAAACAGATGTTTTGCTCTTTTGGGGAATACTCTGGCAGCCCAGCCCCCCCCCCCCGTCTTTGCCTTGCACCATGTCAATTCCTTCATCAAAGAGGCTGGACGGAGAGGAGCAATGCAGGAAAGAGTCAGACGTACGGTGTGTGTGTGTGTGTGTGTGTGTGTGTGTGTGTGTGTGTGTGTGTGAAATTGGCCCATTTCTGCTGTTTTACCATCAGCAGAATTGGGCCAGTCACTGGTGGGTGTTTTTCCCATCAGCCAATCCCATGCTGAAGTGGGAGGGGGCAGAAAAAGAGGATTCAACCAATCCCATGCGAGGTACACCCCTGCGCTGTCAGCCGGGAGAGACCCATCAAGCCCCCCAGGGGGAGGGGGAAGGGGAAGATGGCACCTGGGCGCTGCAGTCTTGCTTTGACTTGGAGAAGGCTGGAGGCCCCTTAGCTGAGGAGGAGGAGAAGGCCCAAGTCAGATGGCAGAGAAGAGGGCAGCTCTAGCATTTCCCCCCTCCCACCCCTGCCATGCAGAGCTCCATTAAAGCCCAGACCTGGGGCAGATGGTCACTCTCCCGTCAGGCAGTGGGATGACCGGCCCTGTCTCTAAATGGGAATTCCTGACCCTCCACACCTTCTGACCCCCACGTCCCACAGAGGTGGACAGCAGCATTTTTAAGCAGCCTTTCAAGGCGGGCTGAGGACGGGGGGGGGAGAGGGGCTCCTCTAGGCCAGCTCAGCCACTGGCGAAGTTGCTGAGTTGTGCTATTTCTGCCCATCCTTGTGCTGTCATTGGAAAAGAGCGGACTGGTGCTGAGACGGGAAGAAGGGCAGCTCCATTGAGCTGCTCCCAATCAGGCCCTTATTGTTAATGTTGTGTGTCCCGCAGTTTAGAGAGTTCAGCCACGGACACCTTGTACTGCTAAATACAGCCTGCTCTTCCACATTAAATTTTACCGCCATCTGCAAACACTCTCAATCACATCAGTATGAGCAGTTACGTGTGTGTGTTTGTGTGTGCGTTTGTGCGCACACTGTGGGAGACAGGAGGCATCCCTGGCATAAAAACTACTCTGTTGTGCAACTGTCTAATAGGTTCATTAGGCGTGGGAGCCATTTTGAGGTCGATGTAAGTGTATTTATTCATTTATTAGATAACTGTAATAATATTCTCCTTAAGGGTTGCCTCTATTAACTTACAGTAAGCTCCTATCCTAGGAAACAGGGTTCAGAATTCACCCAGTTAAACCTGGAGTTTATTTTACGTGTCGATCTTGATATAGTTATACACATATTCAAAACGTGTATGATTATACTATTTATAATATAAGAGTCCACACCATAAGAGCAAGGATAGGATTCAGCAAGAGACCTAAGGATAAACTGGACCTGTCCTCTCAGATGGTTGGTCCTAACCATTTATCATGGATAAAAGGAGCTATGAAAATAGTGCAAAAAAGGCTGGGTATTTTCGCTCCCATAAAGGCCGGCCTGAGGGAGAAGAGAAGGGGGAGGGGGGGAGAGAACTTTTCAGCACTGAGGAAGTGACTGGTCAGATCAAGCCAAGGCCACAGTGGCAGAAACCACGGCAACTCCAGGTGAACTCTCTTTAGTCAATCAGTCGAACTACGAGGGCTTTACGCAACAGCGCATCCTGAAGAGTCTGTATCTGTGTCACGGGCTGAGTGACAGCTGAGTGGGTGTCTTATAAAATCCCCCCTGATCATTCTCGCACAGGCGGCCCCGGACAGCCTGAAGATGCCACGAGGCTTCGGAGGCATCGAATTCTGAGCTCACAGGAAAGACGCCCAGCTGAGGATCGTCTCCAGATTGAGGCAACCGGCTCTGTGCAGGTGAGGCGGCCTCCCCAGCAAAGTCCTACAGATGTTAAATGAAAGGGAGACCAACGGCCGTGCTTCAGCTAAGAGGAGCCCCATCCCAGAGAGGTGAGGCTGTTGAGTTGCGCCTCCCCCACTTGTTACGATCTCCAGCAAGAAAAGAAGGCCAACGTACTGGAGGCCAATCCAAACTCTAGAAATCTCAACAGGGCCACATTTCCTATCTCCTTCCCGGCAAAGGTCATCCATCGTAGGGCCAAAGCCACCCCTGTGCAAAATGTGGGTGTAAAACCTATAGAAAGATTCATGGCAATAATCTGTTTTATCCAAATGTTACTTGTTTTTCTACCCCACCATCTTCGCCAGCTTGTCTAAATATGGAACAATGGACACCAATCGACAGCTGGCCGGCGGTAAGGGCTTCTGGAATCAGGTGAGTGGCCACAGGAGCTGCATTCAAAGAAATGTTTCTTGTTATTTGCTAAAAACACGAGGAATCGGTTCTGTCCAGTATTCTCCGAGGTGGACTCCCTGAGGGCCAGCAACCTGCAAGGAGTTCGGCAGGCAGAGAAAATCTTCTAAACCCAATCCATAAACACGTTGTCCATGGTAAACAAGTGAACCAAAGAACCCCCATTCAGACAGCATGATGGCAAAACAAAACACTAAATCAATATAAATATTGCGCAATGCGCGAGTCAAACAGGGCTAGAGCTGGGCGCGTAGCTAGGGAAGCCGTGGATCCAGAGAGCAGCTCCAGAGGAGGAGATTGCCCAGACCAACAAGCCTGACTTCGTCAACTCAGGGGGGCTCCTCAGGCAGGAAGACGGTCAGCCTCCATGCACGGACAGCCCCCCCCAACACAGGCTCTGTTTTGCTCCGAGAGATTGACCCCTGGGATTCACACTGATCCCGCTATTGAGGAGACATCAACAACCACAACCACCACACAGCCTGTTCTGTGCAGAGCAGGGCCCCGATCTCCCCACGTGCAGCAGCAGGCTCCCTCCTTGCAGAGAGGGGTTCCTCAGAGCCGCTGGGCAATGCGCTTAGCACCATTTGCCTTTCAGATGCAAGGCGGAAGACGTCTTTAATGTGGTCTCGGTCCCTTCCTTCCCGCTCTCCTTTTCAAGTCCAGGCCACGGTTGGCGCCTGCACTTGGCGCTTCGCTATTCGGCAGGGAGGGGATCCACTTGCCACAAGGACAAACGGACAGCAGGCGGCTCTCTTCTTGCAGACACCAAAGCCTGTTTTTTTGGGGGGGGATCTGTGCCTGTCTTTCAACTACTCAGTTTAGTGACGGGCTGAAAAAACCGCAGGCAAAGGAGGGCAGCTCTGCTCTCGCCTGCAGAGCGAGGGAGGGAGGCAGCCAAAGGCCCTTCCTATCTATCTCTATAAAAAATAACATTAATTAGGATGCTTTGCCATTTCCTGAACAACCCATAATTAGGTTAGATAAGAAACTAGCAGTGTCTAAGAGCTATAAATGTCTAAATTAAGTTATTTTGAAAGTGCCCAGCACTTTGACATTTTGAGAGTTCACAGTAATTGCGGTATTGAGATAAAATTGCTCCTGTTATTTAAAAGGTCATTATCTTCTTCACTTAGATAGATGGAAACTATTTTCCACTCTAGTGAACCATTGTGTTTGGGACAATTAGGCAGGCTTGAGTGGATTTCCACCAGCCTGACTCCCACTTATCACAGCTCAGGCCGTGACACACAGAGATGTTTGTATAGAGAGAGGCAAAGTAGCCGCTCTGTATTCCACTCACAGGCCAGCCCCCCCCCACCCCCCACGTGACTGAAATTTCCAGGCTGAGATGCTACACAACCCTCGTGCAGCTGTTGAACGAGGCAGGTCGGTTGGTGGCTGCTTACTCAACTCGGTCAGCCTCAAGAAGACGGGCCAGGAAAGCAGGGATCGATTTGCAGCTGTGACTTTTAGCCTCCTGGCTGTCCATGGGGAGACGGAGTTGAGGGGGATCCCAGGGACACGGCGGTCTCCCCTCACGACACAGGGCCTCGGCAGGGCTCTAGGGAGATCCAGCAAGAAGGCCTGGCCTTGGGGCAGTTGCGGAACGGAGATAATACAAGAATGCAGCTGGAACCCAGGACGGACAGGAGAGGCAGCCCGTGGCGTCCCCTGGCTTCTGATGCAGAAGCCTTGTGGGAAGTCTGAGGGTCAAGCTGGACACCTGTCTGCAGTTTGACTGCAAAGATGTCTCCTGGCCACAGCCGGAATCTGGACAAGGTGCCAGGGGTAACAAAAAACAAAACCTAATGTGATGTTTGTTTGATTGTCACTTTAGGCGAGGCCACAGTGTGGCCTCTTTCCTGTGCCTCTGAGGTCCCTGTGCAGAACGAGCCGCCTTGGATTTTCCATACTGAGGAATATCGGAATGAACAGTTGCCGCTCCCCCTTCTTTGCTGACAAGTCATTCAGTCTCTGTAAACAAAGTTTATTTTCCTTAGCAAAAATAGCAATCACACACAGTCTCTACCGAGAACATCCCGAGGAAATGCACCAGGGCACAAGACATTTTTCGACTTGTTAGAAATCACACCAGGTCCTAAACGCAGGTGCACCTCTCTGTCCCTGGGAGGTGAACTAGGTCTGGCTGGGCAGAAAAACTGAAACGTCAAGAGCAAAGTACAGGTGAGCCCAGAACCCCGAGAGGCCATTTCCCCTCTCATCTCTCTCAAGAGCAGTTCTGGAGCGCTTCAGTTTGGGTTCTGGTTCTGGCCCGGGAGACGGGCGTCCCCTCAGGCCGGCTCATGGACAAGCAGAGCAGCCACCCTGGTTGCGGTTAGTCAGAGAAGAAAAAGAGGCCAAGTGGGAAACTTTAATTCCTTCACACTCAGCAGGTCCCGCCCTTTTTTTTTTTTAAAGGAGAGACAAAAGAAACTGCCAGAAATTCAGATATCAGGATGAATACTGTGACGCTTAATCCCCCACTGCTAAAGTTTCAGGAAAGCAGAAACATTGATAATAAATAACACCCAGAATTATTTGATAATATTTAGGTAATACTAGTTGAAAGACAAGCCAAACATTTCCATAGATTTGTTCCTTGGTGCTGGAGATGGCAGGAGGAGCCTTCCAAAGAGAGGAGAATTTTCCCCCCCCCCGTCTTGGTTGCCTCTTCGTAATATGAGAAATCTCCCCAGGGGTGGATCCCAGTCTGGGCCCTTCTTAAACTGCCCAGGGTGGACTTTGCCCCCTCAGCCTTGCAAGGCAACAGAGGGGAGACTTCGGGGGCCAAACATTCCTGAAAATTTCTCCCGTCTGCCCCACCTCAGTTAATCTTTTCAGGTCCTCAGGACCCAGAGGAGACCGATCCCCCCCCCATCCTTTGCTCAGCTAAGGGCTCTGCTGGGAGGAGCTTTTGCTGGGATTTGCATTTTTCCTCATTTCAAGAGTGCTCCACCTCTTCTAATGAAGGGCAGGCAACATGTAGGTGAATCCAGCAGTTACACACTTCCTCAGTTGTTTAGGAGACCAGTTCGTACTTCTTTCTTCTACTCATCAATTGACCAACAGAAGACCTTCCCATCCTCATTGCCAGCCAGAAGCTTGGAATAATTTCTAGGAAGGGAGTAGAGACAGAAGGGGGGGGGGGAGAAAAAGGGTTTTAGGAGCAATATGGTTGAGAACTCTGAGATCACACTGGATGCTTCTGCAGGAAATAATTCTGGAGGAGGATGCTATCCCTGACAGTTTAAAGTCAGATCCATATATCTGAAATATCCAGGGGTGTGTGTGTGTGGGTGTGTGTATATTACGTATATATATGTATGTATATATAAGAATGTAATATTCTTAAGAACTTTTATTGTTAAATTATTACTATTAAATTATTTATTGTATTCCCTGGTGCTCACCTCTACTGACTACCCCTGGGACAGCTTTGGAAGAAATACTAACAGAAATAACCTTTAGATTGTAATCTTTCCCTTCCGCAGGGTGACCCTGTTTCTCAACACTTATCCTATATTCTGAGTCTAAGCCAGCCCAGCTTGAAAACGCTTATTTGGCAAGAGGTCACCAGACACGCAGCTCTCGCGGGTCCTTAACGGAGGCTGCAGCGCTTCTCCTCGTGGCCCCCCCTCCCCACTTGTCGGAAACGGCGGCCAGGGCGCGCGTGCGGCTCGGGCGCCCTCTAGCGAGCCGACCGGGTGCCGCAGCCCAAGCGGCGCTTACCTGGCGGCGGCCAGGGCGGTGACGGGCGCGGCGGGCCGGGCGGCTCCCTCGGCGGGGCTGGGGCGAAGCAGCCGCTCTCGGCGGAGGACGAGCGCCGCTCTCCCGCCTGCCGTGGGGGGGGGAGGAGGAGGGGGGGCGAGAGGAAGGGAGAAAAAGAAAAGAGCTGAAGCGGAGACGGGAAGGCGGGCTGC
>JANHFS010007143.1:32405-42787 GCA_032467975.1 Trimeresurus albolabris
GATATCAACCTAAGCAAGTTGTGCTTCCTTTTTCTGGTTATTTGGCTATAACTTTTCATAGAATACAATACAGATAACTGAACAAACTTTGTTGCATTACATTCTTGATTAAATTATCTTTCCATTGATATATAATGTTATGGTACTACTCCCCAAAAAATGGTGTTATTAGCCATCAAACCTCAAAAATACACTTTTCCCAAATGTTTTCCACAATTTTGGCCACTACTGTATAAGGCTAATAAATATTGTGGGCTTTAGTAGTAAGCCCAGACTTTCAAATAGCAATAGTACTGTATTTTCCCAAAATAAGACCGGGTCTTTTTTTTTTTCCCTCCAAAAGAAGCACCAGGTCTTATTTTTTGTGGTGTGTATGGCTTTTCCACTTATCTCCAGCACTGACAGGCCCACCCAGCTGGCCCACTTCTTCTCTGGCCAAAGGAGCAGCTTCATTCTGCAGCCAAGAATGGAGTTTGGGCCTGCACTTTGCACTCAGAGGCTTTCTGGAAAGGCCTCTGCAGCCAAAAACTGTGCTACAGATCGAATCTACAGCTCAGTTCTCAGCTGCAGAGGCCTTCTGGAAAGGCCTGATTGCAAAATGCAGACCTATGAATGCCGCAGAAGATGTGGACCGGCAAGTTAAGTGGGTGTGGGGCACATGGGGTAATTCTACCCTCCACCTTGCCCTAGTTCGATTTTTACGTGTGTGCCTCACCCCAAAACTAGGGATTATTTTTGGGGGTAGGGCTTATATTAGGTATTATTTATTTATTTTATTTAATTTATATACCCCCCAAAATCAAGCTAGGGCTTATTTTTGAGGTAGGTCTTATTTTTGGGGAAACACAGTCATAGCACTTAGACTCATATACCACTTCATAGTGCTTTAAAGTCTTCTCTAAGTGGTTTACAAAGTCAGCATATTGCCTCCAACAATCTGGATCCTCACTTTACCAAGCTTGGAAAGATGGAAGGCTGAGTCAACCTTGAGCCGGTAAGAATCAAACTGCTAGAACTGCAGAATTAGCCTGCAACACTGCATTCTAACCACTGCACCACCACAGCACCTATGGAGCCCAAGTAATGGGTTTCTTATTGACCTGAAATAATGGTGGTACATTTTTTGCCATCCTAATTATCTTCATGAATTAAATTTCCTGATGTATTTTCTAGGATGAATCTAGAATAAAGAGGAAAAACTAACACAAGATTTTACCACAAAGGATTATCTAGTTAAGTATAACAATTTTGAAATATCAACGTTAGAGATAAATGAAAAGGATAAAAGTTAGAATTGTTCATATTGATTTAGGATTTTTAAATTATTTAATTTGTGTTTATTTTCAATATTTCCAGTGCTACTCAACTCAAACAATATTACTCTGGTGGCATATGAATAAAAACAAACAATAAATAAAAAAGAAAGAAAATTGTCTTCATATAATAAAAAGCCATTATAATATATAAAGTCAAAATATAAAATGGTGACCAGCATATAACAGAATTATTTAACCCTCAAGACATCCCGCTATATAAAAATGCTGACTAGATAGATTTTCTGCCACAAAGTACAATGTTGAAAGGATTAGGTTTGATATGTTTTTCATTCTACCCTCATATCAAGCTAGCCATTTCCTTGTTGGACTGTCAACCATTTGATCGTTTTACCTGTCCTCATTCCACATCTGCTAGCACTTAAGGCTTTTCTTTTATGAAGAAGCTGATGATCTGGACTTGACTCTGTCACCTTAAATTCACAGGATTTTTAGGTGACAGTCTGTGAATGATATAACAAACCAATCTGTTCTAAATGGAATGTTTCCCAGCAGAGATAAAATCCTATCTTTTTTTTTGTACAAGCTACATAGATAGAATTTGATGCACACGGTTACAAAGTAGCAAATAAGGAGGAAAGCATATTATTTATAAATCATAACATTAATTGCTACAATGTAACATAATCATCTAAGAGAATGATAATTACATGAAAAACAGATGAGTATTCTGATTAGATAAAAAAAAATACCCAGCAATGAACAAATGCAACTGATATTAAATATGTGATTTGTGACTCCTTTCACTCTGATAGACAGAGAAATTGCAAACAGTACCATATGTCACTTAGTTTTTCCTTATAAGATGTATGCATGGCTGATATGGTACCTGGAATAGAGAAAAAGGATGAATGCATTACAAACCTTACCTATAAAAGGTGAAAGATATCAAGGTTGCTTATATGCAAAAATTTCAATCTACTACACCCTGAACAAAAGAAAAAGAAAATAAATTGCCTGAACCATTTTCAACCCCCTGTCTCAAAATGGATCAAAGTTACTGAAGCTTACCCTGTATGAATTCAGTTACTTCAGTTAACTTCAAATTCTGTGCCATACTAAACTCTGTCTATTATCATAGTAGAGCTTTAAATAGGTTTTTGTCAAATAGATAAAAATCATTGAATTACTGTATCTCTTTCCTTGCATTGGAAAATGAATAAGATGTGAATAAGATAACATGCAATAATTACTCAGCATATAATCTGATTATTATATGTTATTGTGACCAAGAATAATTGTATGTCAGGTGATTATAGTATAATATTAATTAAAGACATCATTAAAATCACTCTGAGAGAGATAATACATTTGTTTCATGCTTTGCCAAAAATGGCCTTGTATTTATTGAAAAAATCTTGACAATATAGTTCTTCACCTATTTTCAGTTAACCTTTTGCTCTTCAGTCCCTTTTACCTATTAATACTAATGTAACTATACAAAAAGCATGCTAAGTAGGTTAGGCTCTACTCATAAATGTTCATAATGAAATGAGAAAAACCTGCTAAAGGAAAAAGGAAAAAACTTGCAAAATTCAGTTCAGCCACTTAGGCTTCTTGGATTATTTTGCTGTACTGTTACAGAATACAGAGTAACAGAGTTGGAAGGGACTTTGGAGATCTTCTAGTCCAACCAATTTCTCAGGGAGAAAACTCTATACCATTTTAGACAAATGGTTGTCCAATCTCTTCTTAAAAATTTCCAGTGTTGAAGCATTCACAACTTCTGGAGACAAATTGTCCCACTGATTAATTGTTCTACCTGTCAGGAAAGTTCTCCTTAGTTCTAGATTGCTTCATTCCTTGATTAGTTTCCATCTATTGCTTTTTTTCCTGCTTTCAGCTGCTTTGTGGCAACCCTTAGATATTGGAACACTGCTATCATGTCACCCCTCGTCCTTCTTTTCATTAAACTAGACATACCTAATTCCAGCAACTGTTCTTTATCCTCCAGTCCTCTAATCATCTTTGTTGCTCTTCTCTTCCCTCTTTCTAGTGTCTCAACATTTTTTTTACATTGTGGTGACCCAAACTGGATGCAGTATTCCAAGTGTGGTCTTATGAAGGCATTATCAGCACTTGATGTGATCTTGGTCTATCCTTCTGTTAATGCAGCCCATGACTGTGTTGGCTTTTTTGGCAGCTGCAGCACACTGCTGGCTCATATTTAAGTGATTGTCCACTAGGATTCCAAGATCCCTCTCACAGTTACTATTATTGAGTGAGGTACGTCCTATACTGTACCTGTGCATTTGTTTTTTCTTGCCTAAATGTAGAACCTTACTTTTTTCGCCACTGAATATATTTCTTAGTGCTGTTGAAAATGAAAAAACAACAACACCAAATTCTTCTGATTGAGTTCACCTCTTAAAGCCTTCATGGATATGTTCAAAGCATTTTTCTGGCAACAGTATAAAAGTGGTTAACAATTGATTTCTTCCACAATTTATTTGCAACATTTCAATCTAGCCAACGGCCCTCGTATTTCTCATATTTCTAGGTTGTCTCCTTTTCATATGCTGTCTAGGCTAGCTAGACAAAGCTAGCTGGATGCTGCCATCCGAGTTTAATACAAATATTTTAAAAAGTAATGTTCAAATGCAAGTTACATAACAACCTTCATTATTGTTACTTTTGAATATAGACTTACCATATCAGGGGTGCAAAACTCTGGTAACTTTAAACAATTGTACAAATGTCTAAAATCAGTGTAAAATCAGAAAAGTTGTTTTAAGCATGGTCTCAGACAAAGGCTTTTGTAAAAGAAGCTTGTGATTTCCACCTGAATGAAACCAGTAGTGATTGCAGAGGCTAGACTATTTTGGAACATAAATTTGCTCCCAAGTAGAGCATTAGTTTCAAATAGATTGAGTCTCCCAATTCATTTTGTATTTCTTTGTCCTTGAAAAATTGAAGGAAGTTCTATGAACTCATGCAAAGCTGCAACAATATTGTATTGGAACTAGAGACAGTTTACCTCACTTTTGCTTCTCTCTCTCTTCTAAGAAGAAGACTTATCCAAAGGAAAAACAAAAAGGAATGTGTGATTGTACTGGAAAGACAAAGTAGCTTTTAATAAATTCTGACTTTGATTCATAAAAGAATAATGGGATGCAAGCTGATCCATTTATTCATAAAAACCTTCTGTTTATTCTTGATGTTTTCAAAATGCACTCCTTTTTAAAGTTTAAAATATTTCTTATAAGAGTTGAGATTATTTGGCTCTGAAATCCTGTTCACCAGGGCCAAAGAGGATGGAAGTCAGGGAGTGTCCACAGGGTACAGTAAAAAAGTCAAGATTCCCTTTTTAATATATATCATATATCGTATGTCATATAACATATCATATATGCAGTATATGAGCAAATGAGGTTAAAATTTCAAACCAAATAAAAACTTGTCATAGATTATTAAGTCATCTGATAGTTTATTAATTTTGTGTTTATATCATAATTAATTTTCAATGCAGTTTTGCCAAAGCGTGGGTATCTCAGATGCTTCTTGGAAGGAACTAAAAGGCAGAATGACTTTTGAAGTCACTTGTAAGCTGCCTAAGAGCAGGAAATGTCATTTTATAATTCCCTCTACAATTTAGCTGGAGATATTCTGACAGAAAAGAGCAAACTGGAGTTCAAAGTGAAAGTAAAGAATGGGGATATACATGCAGAAACAAAAGGTGAAAATGTCTAGATGTTGAACCTTTGACTCTCAACACATCTAACATTCAAGTGAACTATTCTTTTACTGATACAATAGCAAAATAATAATAATTCAGCACTGGGATGCTGGGATATTTGTTACAATAGGAGATGAAGAAATGAGTAGAAGGGCGGGCTGTACCTGACAATGAACAAGAAATACATCTCAGTGTCCTTGTGAAAATCAAAGTAATTCAGATTTATTTTTGTCTTAAAAATAAGAAAGACATTTCTCATTGCAATGGTCATTATTAACAATATCCCAAATATTTCTTTTTCTTAAATAAAATAAAATGATAAACAAAATCATTGTAAATAAATATTTGTTCACATAAAATACTTTAATTGTCTTTTAAATGCTGGCAAACTACTAGAATCAGGCCCATAGTCTGACATCTAATTTAAAGAAACGTTTCTGTACCTGAGAGATAGCATTTGCATCATGAAATGAAAGAAATATGATGACAATTATTTCTCTTCGCCAAATATGTAAGTAAATTGAGCTTGAAAATTCCCATAAATAGAAAATGTGGAAGTTAGATCTTCCCACAGGAGGCTTAACCCAAATATCAATCTTTTTGTCCTTAGTAAAAATGCAATCATTTTTATTTTAATAAGTGTGGTTTGCACATTTTAGCAGAAACTAAGAATCCTTTTCCCTTCAGATTTTAAGCATTTTTTTTTTACTTACTGGTCTGTGAATTAGATTCTAAAATGCGTAATAGTCATATTTACACATATGAAAGATAAGTTAGATAAAAATCATGAATTAAAACATAAAATTAAAATAAAAGCTTTTTTTCTTTTAAAGCATTTATTTACTTTGCATGTTACTAAGAAACAGTACTTATCACACAGCATTGGGTGGTTTTTTTTAAGCAACAGTTTAGGATAGATTGAAAAACCATAGTGGACATTAGAGCTAAACTACACATTCCATTTTAATTCCATGACTCTAATATTTCATTTTTCTTCAAACAAAGCAAGAAAGCATGCAAAGCATGGCTTCTGCAATAATTTCTAAGCCATGTGAGCAGGAAGGTAGCAGATAGTTTAAATTTGTGGAGTGGGCATGCCATATTGGACTCTTCTGTAGGGATATTTCAAGGATTTTTTTCAATGGATTTTTTTTCACTGTAGCCCTTACATCAGTATTCCTTGGATGTGGTATCTTTAGGATGTGATGACTTCAATTCTGGCTAGGGAATTTTGGGAGTTGAAGTCCACACAACATTGCCAAGTTTGAGAAGCACTGCTCAGTCTCAACCATTGTATTTCACAATAGCATCATAAAGAATATTGATGATGTAGGCATAGAAATGATTTTATCATGCACACACATACACTTTGCTTTCATGTTCATCCATGAAACCATTTTGCTGGTACAAATTGAGCTGATTTAAAAGACTTGAGCATTTTCACAATGATTTGCCTTCTCAAGCCTTTGAAGATACAACTATAGTAAAAGACAATAGAGTTATTTAAGGAGAAATTTCCTTAGGCAGGATTAATTGAACTCATGGTGTGCATGTGGCATTATAAGGTGTATGATTAAATTATTTTGTACAAAATAAAAATAAATAAATAACCAGTCCTACCAGTCAGTGTCCAATTACAGACTCAACTTACAGATAAGAGATCATAAACAATGGAGTAATAATAATAAATAAATGCTGTTGAATTTGTGGTGTGGTGGTATCTGACTGGAAAACAAAATATCTTATAAAAGATAAGGAATCATGCAACCAACTAATCCAACCCTTGTTAATATAGGTACTTGACAAGTCATATAGCCATAAGGACAAGAGCCAGTTATCCTACAACAGAACATTTTTATGGGACAAAGAAAAGAACCTAATCAGAAGACTTGGGCTGTGTGTTTGAGTCAGGATTGCAGTTTTTATCATTTTGTTGACTTTTTTGCCATTTGATTTTTTTTGTCCTCTCCTGCAGATACTTCTTGTATTATAGCTTAATATATTTAACCTTTTAAGAAGCGTCATAAAATAAAGAAAACAGTGAATTAAACATTTAGCAGAATTTTAGGAGAATTTAAAGAGAATTATTGAATGCTGAACTCTTTACACTGAAATAGTTCTATCTAATATTTTTTTGTTTGTTAAATTTTTGTTAAGGCTCAACTGTTGCTGCAGATGTTGTCACTGCTGTTATTTTGCATTATTTTAAATGTCTCCTATAGAGATATTTTTAATAGCATTCACGTTTTTAAAAAGAAACTAATTTGCTGAATTTAACCACAGCAACTTCTTTGTTATTTTCTGAATTATGTTGCTTACTCCAAAAAGGGAATAACATAATGAAGCATCCATGTACTTAATGACATTAAGAGTAAACTGAAAATGACTGAAGAAACTAAAATAACTGTAGACTTAAAAATAGATTTAAATCCTGTAAATAAAGTGCATTGGTGAAATCCCAAAGCATAATGATTTATAATGATTCTCCACATATGTATTTTCTGTCACTTTATTCTATAAAATGCTGGCATATACTTCCGCTTCAATATTATAAGCCTTCAAGGTGCTTTTACTGTAAGTTAAAATACTCAAGTTTATCGCTATTGGATATTTGGCATGCAGCCCTATTCCTGTTGACTTAAACATAAACCCAACTCAGTTCTCTAGGATGTATTCTCAATTAAGGCTGTATTGGTTCAGAGACTTAGTGATTGTGTTCAATTCCACTGAATGTGCAGATACACAAAGGTATGACATATTCCTTTTTTAACACGGCTGAGAAAGTGCTTATTAACATAAGTAAATATCAGTTCAGATTTCCTATGGGAAAGTTGTGACTGATTTGGGCAGGTTAGGGATTATACATGTGCTAGGATTCTCTCTGCAGGCATAACACTTGAACCAAATTAATATGTTGCATGCTTTCTAATCAAAGCATTATGGAACTATCATCCTCATGATCTAATTTATATAGAATAATGAGATTTGTTCTTATGTATACAACATTCTCTATTGCCTGAATATCATGGGTCTTGTTGAGCTTGTAAGTGATTATTTGGTATAATCTACCATGAGAATAAAGAATGGCTCAGAAAAGTTGAGATTTTTTTTTTAGATGAAAGGAAACATCATCGTCATCTCTTGAAGTATAGCAAAGAAAATACTTTCCTTCAAGATAAACAGACAGCTTTCAATTAAAATGATCACTTTTCTTAAGCAAGGTTTACCTCCAGCAAGTTCTCTGGTATTTCTATCTGTCATGGTAGTGATAGTTTATGATGCAGTAATATAGTTTATATCTGATGTCATTACCGTATCTCAAGAAGACAGCTGATGTGAAACAAGTAGAAAGCCAGCAACCCACATTTCCTGCTGAGAAAATGAACTCGTTCTGAGTACAAAAATCTCTGGAGGGAAAAATAAGTAAGTAAGTAATCTTTTTGTGTTGAAATGTTTATGTGTTGGGGTTCTTATCCCTACAGACAGATCAGTGAATGCCATTTTCTACACACTTCTGTTTCAGTGCTGAAATCCCAATATTTGTAAAGACCTCAGTATTATTATTATTTTTTGCTACAAAGCCAAATCCTAATAAAACAAAAAGGAGACAATCTCTAGAGGAAACTTTAATAAAAAAAATCATTCAATATATATTTCTATTTTGATAAAAAAATCTATACCTCATCCATAAGTTTCAAGGAACAATTTAGAATATCAGAAAATAGAAGAAAGCAATTGTTTTACAGAAGACTGGTAATACTAAAAGTCTTCTGATAACTCTGATAACAATGCTTTATTGTATAATCTGCAATATAGTAGGGAATGCTGGCTTTAATTTTATTTTATGGATTTTTTTTACAAATTCATTGCTCTCTGCTCCATATAATTTTTGGAAACAGGCAGGTTTAAATGTGAATAAGTATTAGTGTTCAGACTTTATAAGTACTTTTTTCACCGACCCATTTGAAACCTATTCTGGTGCTTTTATTTATTAGTATAGTTGGTTAGCAGGAAAAAAAAAACCCAACAGAGTGGTATTGGACTAGTTCCAAATTTTGTGAAAAAACAAAAGAGAAATAAATAGAATACAATAGAAAATAAGGTACAATGAAATATCATAGACACATAGTGTAATACTTTGCACAAAGATAATAAAAATTGCTACATGTCAATTGGGCTACAAATAGCAACAAAAAATCACAATTCATTAAACTTACTTTATAAATAGAAAAATTTGAATATTATAATTTGCTGGAAATGTTTTCTTTCTGTTCCTATTATGTGTTAGAGAAGGTAATTGAAAAGTTTATCTCATCAATTGTTTAGAGGAGAACTTTTTTTTCTAGATGTAGCAAAAAAGAAAGGAAACTGAAATTGAATGTATGTACAGTATGTATATATGTAATGCACTATTGCAATTTCATATTCATCTGATTTTGTTTTCACAACATAGAAAATATTGAAATTTCTTTCAGCCTAATATCTTCTAGATGTCTGGATTACAATACTAGAATTTTGACCATATTGGCCAAGTTAGAGGAGAATTTGGCAGATATTAGATTCAAATTATTTTGAGGATACAGTTCAGAAAAATTGAGGTTCAGTTAAATACTTTATTTTATGTGATTGAACATTCTGATTAAAGAACATTTGTCTACTAGAATATGCTTTTTTCTGATTTAATTTTTGAATCATCATCTAATCCTGAATGAATGAACTATTTTTTTAAAAAATCCCCGTTGATGCCCATGATCTTTTTCATTTAAAAAAAAGTCCTGCAAGAGGGTTGGGCTCTGGAAATGTGAGAGAAAAAATAATTTTCATCAGTCCAGGTATAATAGTCTTTACACTGATGTGGATTCCCTGACCATATTGAAGAATAACATTGACAAAGTCAGGAGTGCACTGTGTAATTTACATAATTTATAATTTGAACCTGATTTGGGCTTCTATTCTTAAGTGGAATTGAGAAAAGTACTTGGAATTAGACTGGTCTTCATCAATCTTGAATTTCCTCTCCAGTTTTTATTCTTGAAAGAAGAATAAAAATATTGGAATCGAAGACTTTGAATGTCTCATTCATATTTTATGGCTATTTCTATTGGCATGTGAAAAATAGATGTTTTTCATCAAATAATCACTATGGATTCAAAACAGTATTTTAATCAATTTAAGGCGGCTGCTGTATGCCTTAATGTTGACGATTGAACCGAATACAAGATTGAGCCACTGGTAAATCACTGCTTAAAGGTATTCCAATGTGTAATATACATTTATTTTGTTTTATAACAATATTAATAATAAAATTGGAAGGGACCTTGGAGGTCATCTAGTCCAACCCCCTGCTCAGGCAGGAAACCCTATACCATTTC
>JANHFS010007144.1:13963-28942 GCA_032467975.1 Trimeresurus albolabris
AGAAGAGACTGGACAGCCATTTGTCTGAAATGGTATAGGGTTTCCTGCCTGAGCAGGGGGTTGGACTAGATGACCGCTAAGGTCCCTTCCAACTTTTTTATTACTACTACTACTACTACTACTACTACTACTACTACTACTACTATTACTATTATTATTATCTACAATCAAAAGACAAGTGAAACAGGAGACAAAACCATGTTCTGTCTTCAAAGGAACAATAGATTCTTTTTGTTAGCTAACTTTTCAGTAAGAGTCCCTTCAGACTGGAGAAATCCCACAGGTGAAGCTTAATGCTTAGGATGAAAAGATGATAGCCCAGTAACAAAGAAGAGTAAGGTATGAAGAATCAGCAATTTATAATCAGTTTTAATTAGTGTATTAAATGGGAATGGGTGACCAGAGTTCAAATCCCCAAATTTGGGCACTTGCCACTGGCAGGTATTTATGATGATTGCAGTGTCCCAGGTTAATCACCAACAAGCAAAATTAGTGGGGGAAGTGAGATTTGCTTAACAACCACATGATTCATTTAACAACTGCAGTGATTTACTTAGTAACTGTGGCAGAAAAAGATCATAAAATCGAGCGTAACTCACTAAACAACTGCCTTGCTTAGCAATGGACATTCTGGTCTCAATTGTGGTTATAAGTCGAGGACTATCTATAGTGAAGAACACATTAAGAGTGTCAAATTTATATATTTTCCCACACTCCCATTATTGCTTGGATGTTGTGAAGTTGGACATTTCTTCCCTTCTTCTGACATTCGACAGAAAGAACAGCCTTGTGCAATTGAAACCTTGCTCTTGTTCTGCAGGGCTAATACAGATGCAACAATTTTGTGTAAGCTTGGAAAAGAGAAATATATATTACTGCTTCTCAAATGCATTTTGGTTTTTCTCCAATTCTTTCATTGGATACTCTACATAATATGTATAAAATATAGTGTTTCTCTGTTCCAAATGCCTCTGAAACAATCAAGAGTTGTTGGAGGAAAGAGGGGAAAACCGGACATTTTTGGCACATCTGAGACCATTAGTACCTGCATAGAATCCAAGGAATTCTGACAAGACAAGAAACAGCAGAAGAAAAAAAAGTTGTTAACTGCACATCACCATCATCCTTAAGTACAAATCGGGTGATTGATTGCAGGACTGGATAAATCAATTGAAAACCCACATCTGGAACTGTAATGGATTGTGAGATTAACCTTGGGAGACAGGAGAAAGAGCTGTAGCCCGGGAAACACTCAGATAGGAAATATCTCAGACCCTCTTTCTCCTATCTTCCAAGGTTATTCTCACAGCCCATTACCAGATGAGACATTGCCTTCTGACCAATGAACTGCAATGGGAAATCTTTTAATATTTTCCACGGTGACAAATTTAATCAGGTCTTTTTCTCTAAAGATAAGTACATACTCCAAATAGAGCTGGCAGTGTTTCAGTTTATTGTGAAATTTTCTTGTTTATTTTAAATAAACTAAATTATACCTTACTGTATCTTAAATGTTTTTTTTCTTGGTTTTTACCTCCCCTTCTTTTATTTTCTTCTCTCCTTACCTCTAAAAGCTGCACTGCTCCTTCGTGTTCTTTCCTAGCTTCAGCCTGAGCCTAAATCCAAGAGAAAATAAAGGTTAAGAGGGCTGACTATCCCAGGAATATTTATCTTCACTGACATAGAAATGGGTGGTTTGCTTGTAGACTTGATTGAATTTACAAATTCTGCCTAGCCATAATGTATTCGCATTTGGTGTACTCATTAGGTTTATGTTAAGCCATGGTTTATAACATGTGAATATACATAATCATATAACCATAATCAAACTATATTGTAATGGGTAAATTTGGTCTATTCTTTTAAAAAATGCTTTGTATGACCAACAATATCTCAGTATTCTGTCTATGTGGAATTTAATCCAGGGAGACACTACTTGGGTTGACAAATGATACAAGGTGAGAGGAAGTAGGGGTACTTGCCACCATTGAACCCCAGTCATGGAACAGCCCCCCCCCCAGTTGATATTGAATTGGCCTCCACATTATGGCTCATCTGGATTCTGTTAAAGACAGCTATTTCAGAAGGCTTACAGCAATTGAGATGATACCAATGAATGGAAGATGGTTTTGTATTCTTTGATGCACTTATTAGAATTTTACTTTTTCTCACTACAGATAATTTTATTATACAATTGTATGTCATTTGCAGACTGTTTAATAGAACAAAAGAGTTCTATTGGAGGTCTTCTGCTCAGGCATGGAATCCTATATTATTTCAGACAAATGGTTGTCCAATCTCTTCTTAAAAACCTTCAGTGTTGGAGCACCTAAAACTTCTGGAGGCAAGTCATTCCACTGATTAATTGCTCTAATTGTCAGGAAATTTCTCCTCAGTTCTAGGTTGCTTCTCTCCTTGATTATGTTCCATCCATTGCTTCTTGTCCTGCCTTCAGGTGCTTTGGAAAATAGGTTTACTCCTCTTCTTTGTGGCAACCCCTGAGATATTGGAACATTGCTATCATGTCACCCCTAGTCCTTCTTTTCATTAAACTAAACATATCCAATTCCAGCAACCGTTCCTTATATGTTTTAGCCTCCAGTCCCCTAATCATCTTTGTTGCTCTTCTCATTTTCTTTTCAGAGTCTAAACATCTTTTTACATTATGATCAAAACTGGATGCAGTATTCCAAGTGTGGCCTTACCAAGGCATTATAAAGTGGTATTAATACTTTATGTGATCTTGATTCTATCCCTCTGTTAATGCAGCCTAGCACTGTGTTGTCTTTTTTGGGCAGCTGCAGCACACTGCTGGCTCATATTGAACTGATTGTCAACTAGGACTCCAAGATCCCTCTCATAGCTGCTACTATTGAGCAAGGTACCACCTATACGATACCTGTGCATTTGGTTTTTCTTACCTAAATGTAGGCCCTTACTTTTTTCACCACTGAATTTCATTTTGTTAGATAATGTCCAGTGTTCAAGTCTGTCAAGATCCTTCTGTATCATAAGCCTGTCTTCTGGAGTGTTGACTATTCCTGCCAGTTTGGTGTCGTCTGCAAATTTGATGAGTTCCCCATCTATCCTCTCATCCAAATCGTTGATGAAGATGTTGAAGAGCGCTGGGCCCAGAACAGAGCCCTGGGACCCCCCACTACAAACTTCCCTCCATGTAGATGCGGTTCCATTGAGGACCACATGCTGAGTACGGCCGGTCAGCCAGCTACGAATCCATCTGGTGGTGATGCTGTCTAACCCACATTTTTCTATCTTATCAAGTAGTAGGTTGTGATCTACTTTATCAAATGCCTTACTGAAGTCCAAGTAAATTATATCCACAGCATTCCTCTGATCCACTAATTTTGTCACTTGGTCAAAGAATGCAATAAGATTTGATGAGAGGAATGACCAAATATATTTCAAAATATTGCAAAACCTTTATTTTTACAGTGATTTTTTATTTGGACATCCATGTTGTCTTTCTTTTTTCTCTTACTCAGTAATAAATTATCATTATCTAAGATAATTCAGTACCAAGGGAGGCATTAATCTTGTCATGTTTGTGTATCTGTATATTGTCACAATTGTATATAATTTATGTAAGTAAAGCCTGCAAGATAGCTTTCAAAATATTAAATTAATATAAATATATTAATGTATTACATATATATTAATTACTCTGCCAGAAATCAACTTCAAGAATCTTATTAGAAAAAAGCTCTCAAAGGAAATATAGAGACTAGAGAATAAATGTAGCAGTGAAATTAAGTAACTATTAGTGACTATATTTGCAATTAGGTAGTAATTTTTTTCCTGTGCCTTTTTTCCTAGCACCAATATAAAGGAACAAAAAGATACCGTTTATTATAACATTCTTCATTCATAGCTTTGTTACAAATGTGGATTTCTTTAAATATCTATGTAACTTGGAATTACTTTAATATTTGGATATTCTCTTCTTACCTGTAATTTTTAAAATATCTATTTATATTGCATATACATACTTGTTTGTTTTATCAGCAGCAATGGTCAGCTGAAAAATCATTGTTGGAAATGGGCAAGGAGCTATCTTTTGTTTACCTATCTCTTTCATTTAAAAAATCATCAACTGTTTGCCATCTAATTTCTTCAAAATGATGAACATTATTACTCTGATCATCAAGGATTAGACCGTATGATTTTTAAAAGAACCAAGATTGAGCTTGCTACCTATCTTGGATCACCGATACATTTGATCTGTCAACAGTCGTAAATTCATGATATATTTTCAAAAATGTATCTCAAATGAGTTCTTCAAATGAATAAAGACTGCATGTTACTGAGACACGAGCATACTTGCTTTTCTATTCTCACAAAGACCTATTCCTTGTAGTGTTACTTAGAAGAATGTTCATATCTGATGCAAATGTAAAGTTCTACTTTATGTGTTCTCTTATTGTAAGCTGATCTTTGGATAGTGTAATTTCTTAATTTTCATTTTCTTAAATTTTTGACAACAGTCTCCCAAAACCTTTAGAATGGAATTTTATATGTATTTATTATATTTTTGCTATAGTTGAATATGTATTTCATTTTGGTATAAATAAACATTGTAAGAGTAAAGAATCTACTTGTTCCTTGGTAGAATTGTTAAACATAATGTGCAAGGAACATATGAGACTCCTTAAAAAAGTCAGTTCAACTATTTTTCTTTTGAGCAACTTATTGGTAAATTTTTCTAAACTAAAAAATGCTATTTATGAAATACAATAATTATTTTTAAATTAATACCTAAAAACAGAAGCAACTGATATGTAAGATTAATTATATCCTGAAAACCGCTAGACGTATGATACAAGATGATAATATATTTTAAAAAGTATGATTGACAAGACTGAGAGAAGCTAAGAAGGGGAATACAATTCATAAAATGTATACAGAGAGATTGCAAGAGTTATCTTTGGAAGAATTAAGGTTTATTTCTGGATACAGATAAAAAATTTGCACATTTGTGCATTCAGTAGTGTGGAATGTTGATGGTACTTAAGTTGCTTGATAATGTTATGCAAGAGTGCAAGGGGGATACACGAGGGTTGGGGAGAGTGTGAGGAGGTATGTAAGAGGCACTGTGCAGATTGGGCAATATGCCTGAGGCTGTGTGAGTGGCACACGGGTTGCATAGCGTCTATGTGGGTGCAGCACAAGTCATGGTAGGATGGTGTGCATAAATGGCAGGCATGGCACAAGCAAAGAGGGACTGGGGAGGATTTATGGTCAAAGAGCACGGGTGTCAAACTCGCAACGTCACGTGATGTGTTGCAACCTATTGTGACTTTTTTTTCCATTGCCGGCAATGGGGTGGGCACGGTTTCGGCATGATGCATCTGGCCCATGTCATAGAGACTTGACTTTCTGGCAAAGCTGGCAGGGAAGGATGCAAATGGCAACCATCTGATTGCAGTTGCAGGGTGCTTGCAACTGGTCATAGGTGTGGAGAAATTGCTAAGCACTGGATCTCAGTCATGCTGGAACTCTTAAGGGCCGGTTGTAAAATTTTAAAATTAATTAATTTCTTCAGTGACATCATAACTTATAACAGTCACTGACCATATGGTCATAGGTTGAAAACTACCTGTCTGTTGTAAAATTGCTTTTTATTTTGACAAGTTAATCAATTTCAAGCTGAAGAATATGAATGAATAAAGTATAAAACTTGCATAGCTGGCAAAACAGTGCCTTCTCTCTCTTTTTGCCCTGCAAGATCACACTTGCAGAAAATTTGCCAGACTTGCATTTTAGTGCAAAATTTACATTATTTTAATTGGTAAAATCTCTGTAAAATACTGTAGTTCTCAAATAGCTGGCATATATATCATACAGATGTCCAAATGCTAACCTTACATTGACATTATATGAGGACAGTTTGGAAATAAGCCTCCGTTTGGTTATCAATGACAAACACTCACAGATACAGAATTTTTATTATACACATTCGAAAACTACAACATTACATTACTTTTCAACATAATCACCATTCAAATTGAGGTACTTATCATAATGTCTTACAGGGTTTAAAATTCCTTAGTAGTAGTCACTCAGCACCAAATCTGGGCTATGGGGGGGTGATGATCAAAAACATCCCAATGGAACTGCTTCAAAAGTTCTTCGATGCATCCAGCGGTGTGTGGGAAAGCATTATGAACCAACACCACTCCAGAAGTCAGCATGCCCTGACGCTTGTTATGTTTTCATAACATTTCACAGTAGACTTCTGAATTGAGGGTCGGACCACGCTCCATGAACTTCATTCCTTTGGCATTTTCATATTTGGTGGGATTTTCTATAGCACCATTTGGTTCACGATAATGCTTGCCCGTACACAATAAAATATCTTTATACATAGCCTGAAAACCATGAGAGAGAGAGAGAGAGAGAGATGCTGGAAACAAAATGGAGGCTAGCTGCTTAGGAAAGAAGGTTTATTGATGAGGAGAACCAACAACAGCATGCAGTTCTGGGACAGCTGACAAAATGGTTGGTTAAGTAGATGGATTTTTATAGGGTTTGGTGGCTTTGAAGTTGAGATGTTCCAGGAGGTTGTGCAATCTGTTGAGCTTTGTGTCTTTTGCTATTCTAAAGGGGGGGTTACTCTGCCTGAAAGGTCATATCCTGTCTTTAGATTTGAGTGGAGGGATGCAGATTTTAAGAGTCTTTGTTTTTCTACTTTTTATAATCCCATCATCTTCAGCCTTCTATGGAAGCTTTGGCTGAAAGTGTTTTGTGTATGAATAAGGTGGCCCAGTCTTCCTGAATGGATTACAAAATCTCCTTTCCCAAAGATTTGAGGTCTTTGCCTGAGGCTGCCCTCCTAAAATAGGAAGACTGGTGGATGCATTCTGCCTGTCTCTCTTCTTCTCCTTTAGAAAAATATAATATTCTGCCTCTTTTAATATTGCCCAAAATATTTCATTCTCTGGAAAGGGGGGGGCTTCCTACAAAACAAAATATAAATATCATATTAGTTAAATGGTTATTGCCAAGTGCCATATTAGTGCTCTCTTGTATCGTCTGTGCTATTTGAATAAAAAAGGATTTTTTAAAAATTGCTTTTTCCCCATCTAGCTGTATTTACAAGACCCAATGGATTACAATTAAATGAATTATTCCACTGTAATTATGGGAAAAGACATCTTCAAGCATTTTTAAAAGTTGACCTCATTTTCTACCTATAATGAAAAACTCAGCAAAATTTATGGTTTGAGATGGTACTTTAAAATTGCTTCATTTAATTTGAAAGCAAAATTTTACAGTAGTATTTTTGCTTCACACCAGGGAAAAAAGGATTTATGTTTACCTCTGCAATTTCTTCTTTCACATCTGATAATTTTAAGAAACAATTTTATTTGTTGACTATTTGCCACAATAGAAAGATAACATCTTACACATATAAGAACCAGTACTAGTTCTTCAGATTACTCTAAAATCTAATCAAAGTTAGTCATAATTTGAATGAGTCCATTAAAATATATGGGATTGTCTATATATAATTATGAGAATCAATTTGGTGGTGTGGTTAAGCCATTGGACTAGGCAGGAGCCAATAGCAAACCACATGAAAAGAAAACTGCAGGGATTTCTTCAGATGGTCACTTGGAGTTAACACGAGCTTCAAGCCATACACACACACACACACAGAGAGAGAGAGAGAGAGACAAAGTATGTACACACCAATATTTCATTAAATAATTAAAGGAAGGGCAGCAGTCCCTTTTATGTGATTTTATTAAAAGATTATTTGATGGTGGTTACTGTATCAACAAGGGACAGTAGTGTCCCTTTTCTAGACTGTAAAATATAAGTAGATCAATAGCTTCTAATTGCTGGAAAAAATCAATTTGAAAGTATCAAACACACACTTCTGTGCTACAAAATTATTTTTAGGGAATTTGAATTCTGCAAATATTCTATATGTGATGATATATAATATGCAAATTCAGCAATAGCTTCAGCTGAAGTGATAATATTGCATTAAAGTATGTGGAAAATAGATTTTGGTTATTGGAAGTTATAATTGCAGAATAAAGAATTACTGTGATTTACTAAGTGCTCTTTTGTTAACTCATTGACTTTTTCTCTGGGTTATGACTCTGAAATCAAATGTAATTTTGGATTTATGGAGCAATGTAAAATATATTAAGAAATGTCAAAAACAACACTGAACAACATTATTCCAGCAACAACTGCACTTAGCCTTTGTGTAAAATGCCATGAGTTTCATAACTAAAGTGAGGTCAGTACAAAAATTGATCAAATTTGATTAAGAACTGGTAGAATTATTCTTATTTGTATCAATAATAATATTTCCCTTTTGTAATTAAGTCTTAATTTTGAGAAGATACCATGTTTCCCCAAAAGTAAGACTTACTCTGAAAATAAGCCCTAGTTTGATTTTTGGGAGTGGGCCTAATATAAGCCCTACCCCCAAAATAACCCCTAGTTTTTGGGCAAGGCGCATGATTAAAAATCAAGCTAGGGCAAGAGTGAGGGGGTGTGTGGAGCTTACCATTGCAGCCAGGCCTCCCATGGATCGACACCTGCCTGGCCTGGCCTTGCCTCGCTAGCCAACTTCTTCTGCAGCCGAAGGAGCAGCTCCATTCTGCAACTGGCAGTGGAGCTCCGGCCTGCATTTCGTAGTCAGAGGCCTTTCTGGAAGGCCTCCATAGCTGAGAACCAAGCTATGGATTTAATCCGTAACTCGATTCTTGGCTGCAGAGGCCTTTCCAAAAGGCCTCTGACAGTGAAATGCAGGCCAGAGCCCCAGTCTCAGCTGCAGAATAAAGCTGCTCCTTCAGCCACAGAAGAAGTGGGCTGGCTGGGCGGGGCTGTCAGTGCTGCCACCACGAGGTGAGTGGAAAAGACACCCCCCTCCCAAAAATAAGACCTGGTGCCTTTTTTGGAGGCAAACAATTAATAAGACAGGGTCTTATTTTCAGGGAAATACGGTACTATCAGCTGGGATCATGGGATTTATAGATTGCAGTTCATCCTTCGCCTCAGGCTGGTACAGTCTTAATCCAATGTTTTAGACCTGTCTGAAATCATTCTGATCAATGATTCTCATTCTAATACATTTTAAAACAGAACCACCTTGTCTTCCTCCTTCTATTGCTGCTGTTCCTGCTACTTCTTCTTCTTCTTTCCCAAAGGGAAAAAAAAATCTTACCTTTTGTGTGTATTTTGGAAATATTTGAAGGGACTATCTTTATAGTGTTTCATATATCTGGAAAGCAAGACCTGCTGTAAGGACCTACTTCAACCCCACATCTTAAGAAAGCAGAATTCTTTGAAACAATTTCTTCCAACAGGAACTTTTATTAAGAGTAGTTGATAGCAGGCATAATAGACAGGATCTGAGGGATTCCTTACAAATCAATACTAAAGTATCCCCAAGCAAACCCCACCCCACAGTTCATCTGTACGGTTCAAAACCAGCCAATCCCCAGGTGTTAAGTCCATTGTGGAAAAAGGGGAGATAACATCGATCCAGCTGTGGTTGTAGTATGATGTTCAAGCGGCTCTTCACACCTTCTTTTGAGAAACGGAGAGATAAGCCAGGCTCCGGAGGTTGTATTTTTTTCTCCCCCCCTTTTCCTAGCTGACAGATTATGGAGAAGAAAGTTCAGAGAAAGATACAGTGCAGGAAGCAATTTGTTACATTGTAGCGGCCAGTAGACACAGAAGTAGTAAATGAAGCAAAAGGTTACATTGTAGCGAATAGAGGAAGCGAAAGTAAGAACCCCGCAGGCACATCCCCCCTCCCCCTTGGGAGTATGGCAGAACCCAGGGAAAGATGAGATTTGTTTTTAGATCAGAGGGGATAGATAGAAATGAAATAGAAATGGGTGCTGGCACCTGGTGTATGTAAGGACCCACTTCAACTAACCACCCAAGAAAGCAGAACTCTTAGAATAGGCATTTCTCAAAAGGATACTTTTATTAGGGTCAGTGGCAGTAGGGAAGTCAAGGCGAGATCTGGGGGAAATCCTGCACAAACGGTATAGTTAAGCTAACAATATTCCTCCTCCCACCAAAGTCATAATGTCCATTTGAAATCCAGCCAATCCACAGGTGGTCTAATGAGTGGGTAACTGGCACAGTTGGAGTTCATCTCAAGGTCTTCTCCAGTTTCAATTCTCTGTAACTGTCTCCCTGATAAGGGAGATACATTCCTTTCTGAAGGGGACAGAGGCAGGAGGGGAGAGTAGAAAGCAAAAGTTATCCCAAGCGAGAGTAAGCACCCCTTTCCCCCCAGCAGAATGGCAGGCCCCAAAAGTAGAATATATATGCAGGGAAAATGAGGGTTTAGGGACCTGACATACACTCCCCCCCAGAAGAACGGGAAATCCACCTAGAAAACAGAAAGGGAAAGGGAACAAAAGCACATAAAGTCAATGAAGTTTAGAATGGGATATTTAGAATGGAACCATTGTAAAAGCTTAGGGACTCTAACATGTCTCTTATTCACCCATTCATTCTGGCAGAAAGGAGGTTCTTAAACTATCAGGTATTTTGTCCCCCATGGTGTGTACGAGAGTCAAAAATGTATTTGATTTCAAAGTGTTGTTCTCCCTCAATCATGATAGGAGGTGGAACTGAGGCTGCAGGAGGTCTGAGATTGAAGATAACTTCTGGTTTGAGCAAACTGCAGTGGAAAACAGGGTGGATTTTCTGTAGATTCTTTGGCAAGTCTAGCTCCATAGTCACAGGATTGATGATGCATTTAACTGGGAAAGGTTCTATAAACGTAAGACCTAATTTCTTTGAAGGTTGCAGGGACTGTAAGTTCTTTGTAGAAAGGAACACCCGGTCTCCCACTTGATATGGCTTTTGTTCTACCTTTCATTTATCAGCTTGGGCTTTATAAGTCTCCCTGGCCTCATCCAGGGCTTTCCTAACCACTGGCCAAGTGTTTTGCAATTGTTTGATCCATTCCTGCAAGGAGGAGGTTTTGGGTTCTTTGGTAGGGATTTCAGGCATGGCAAGAAAGATTTGGCCATTTGCTACTTGAAATGGAGTAAACTCAATACTTGAGTGTACAGCATTATTGTAAGCAACCTCAGCAAACGGTAGCAGGTCGACCCAATTGTCTTGTTGATAATTAATAAAAAAAATCAGGTATTATTCTAGAACTGAGTTAAGTCTCTCTGTCCCCCCATTCGTTTGAGGATGGTAGGAAGATGATAGCCCTTGACTAGAACCCATCAAGTCCAGAAAAGCCTTCAGAACTTAGAAGTGAATTCAATCCCCCCTCTCCTGGTCTGAAATTATACATTGTGGAGCCCCATGAAATCGATATACATTTTGTGCAAAGAGTTTAGCTAAAGTTTTTGCAGTTGGGATCTTGGGGCATGGAATGAAATGAACTTGTCTGAACAACAAATCTGTTATGACCCAAATCACAGTTTTTCCAGCACTTTCAGGTAATTCTACAATGAAATCCATAGAAATCTCTCTCCAGGGTGCTGATGGACTGGCTACCATCTGTAGCAGCCCTGGAGATTTTCCTTGCTGCCTTTTGGCTGTGGCGCATGTGGGGCAGCTGGCCACATAGCTTTCTATATCCTTTTTTAATGCAGGCCACCAAAATTGTCTCTTAGTTAGATGTAATGTCTTTATAAAACCAAAGTGTCCAGTAGTTTTTGAATCATGTGTCGCTAATCCTTACCGGAACGTTAGTTATGAAGAACACGAAGACGCTGTTCCCTCAGGTAATAACGGTTTAATCAGGATCAAGCTTTGACATTAGCATAGACCTGCAGTTATGAGGCTCTTTGCAAATAAAGTTTGCACTGGGAGCTATCGCCTCCCAGCGCTGCTTAAATACATATCAGATTCAACCTCACCCTCCACCAATCTACTCACTAACCACACCCTCATCAACCACCCAGCAAACCACCCAGCCACCATCCAACACCCCACCCTCCTATTATCCAACCAGCACCCTTCAGTCATCCGCAAAATCCTTCCTCCGTCTGCATCATCTTGTCAACACCCTGCAGCCCGATAGCAACGCCTTGCCATTCTTGGCCTGCCGCCAATCAGCTGTTTGTCGGCTAGCCGCTGAACAGCTGATCGTCGGTTTCTTGTCCTTGTGTGCATGCGCAGCCTTTCTACTGCGCAGGCGTGGCGTCCTGGGTCTTCCGGCACAGTTCGTCAATGGTGGATGCTGAGGACGCTCATCGGAGGCTTTCAGCAGGTAGGAATACGGTTTTGATGCTGGCTCTGCCTCTCTGAGTGTCGAGGCTTTCCCTCTCTGAGTGTCGAGCCCAGGGGCTTGACAGGCGGCCCCCCCTACCAAGTGTCCTCCTGGAAATTGGTAAAACACACAGTTAGTTTGATGTTATGGACATCGTGCCATCTCCCCTCCCCCGTGGCTTGTGGGGATACTTGCAGTGATACCTTCGTACTAACCGCAGGGCATTCAAATCTGCCTCCCCCACCCATGATACCTCGGATATTGGATATCCCTCCATTGCACTAAGTACTGTAACCGGGTCCTCCTATACCGTGAGACCAGTATCTTTCGTATTTCATAATGCCCCCCCCATCGGACCGGGAGGTTGTTGCATCTGCCTGAATGACGGTTTGATTACGGGTTTCAGTAAACTACTATGGAAGACTGGGTACACTTTGCTGAGGCTGCGAGGTAGTCATAACCGTACTGTTACTGGATTGACAATCCTTTCGATTTTGAAGGGGCCGATATATTTAGGACCCAGTTTTCTACAGGGTCTACGTAATTTCAAATATTTGGTGGATAGGTAGACTTCATCCCCAACCTGAAAGGGTTTTTGTGGACTCCGTTTTTTGTCAGCCTGTCTTTTTGATGTTTGTTCTGCTTTTAACAATGCTTTCTTCACGGTTTTCCATATGTCTTTGAACTGTGGGGTTGATGCGACCTGAGATCTCCCTGAGGACATTCGGGAATAGGGATGAATTCCATGTCGTGTACAATTCAAAAAGGAGTGAATCCGGTGCTGCTATGGACGGTATTATTGTAGGCCGCTTCAGCAAATGGTAGTAGATCTGCCCAGTCTGTTGATAGTTGACGTAACATCGTAAGTAACGCTCGATCATCGCATTGGCACGTTCAGCTGCTCCATTTGTGCTGGGGTGAAATGCAGAACTTAACCCTTGGGATGAGCCAATAGATGTGATGAAATCTCTCCAAAACTTGTCGGTGAATTGCACACCGCGATCAGATATTATGCATCGGGGTACTCCATGTAGACGATATATATGGGTCGTAAATAGTTTGGCTAACCTCTGAGCAGATGGTAACCCTTTGCAGGGTATGAAATGTGCTTGTTTTGAGAATGGATCTATCACTGTCCATGTTACTGTATTCCCATGACTCGTTGGTAAGTCGACTATGAAATACATGCCAATTTCTTTCCACGGACAAATTGGATTGGAGACTTGTTGTAATAAACCGGCTGGTTTTCCCACTTGGGGTTTTGCAGTTGTGCATATAGAACACTCCCTGACATATGTTTCTATATCTTTCTTCATACCTGGCCACTAAAACTGCCGTTTAAGCAGATATAGAGTTTTTAGGAATCCATAATGACCAGCTACCTTCACATCATGGCCTCTCCGAAGCACCTCCACCCTTAATGATTGTGGGACATATATCTTGCTGCCCTTCCATGCTAACCCATCCCTCCAGGTTAAAACATGGGGATGGGCCGCTATCCAAGAATCCGCTATGACTGCGCTTCGCAAATTTCGTACCAGGTCTTCCATAGGTCGTATTACTGCAGTTATGTCCTTTACCTGTCTAGGGGGAAGTATCAGAGCTTGTACCACCTCTTTCCGCTTACTGTGATATTGCAGTTTACATGATAATGCGTCTGCAAGGAAATTCCTCCCTCCTGGTACGTATTCAACCAAAATTGAAACCGTTGGAAATATAGTGCCCACCTTACATGTTTTGGCACTAATCGCCGAGGGGTTTGTAATGCTTCGAGGTTCTTGTGGTCTCTCCACACTTTGAAGACCTCTTTTGCTCCTTCTAGAAAATGGCGCCATGTGGCTAACGCCCACTTCACGGCAAACGCCTCTTTCTCCCAAACCGCCCACCCACGTTTGGTAGTTGTTAACTTACGTGAAGTGAACGCACACAGTTGTAAATCCCCCTGTTCATTTCTTTGTAAGAGCACCACTCCCACCGCCACATCGCTAGCATCTGTTTGCACTATGAAGGGTTCCTCTGGATTGGGATGTCTTAGGATTGGCTCCCTTGAAAACAACAGTTTTAAGGCTTCAAACGCTTGTTGGCAATGAAGCGACCATGGTAATGGTTGATGTGGTTGTGGTTTATTACTGGTATGTTTGGTGTGAATTAATTCTGTTAAATGCAAGGCTACCTCAGCAAAAGATGGGATAAACTGCCTATAAAAATTTGCAAAACCGAGAAAACTTTGCAACTGATGCCGTGTTCATGGTGCTTGCCAATCCAGAACAGCCTGTACTTTCACAGGGTCCATTTCCACCCCCCCTCCAGATATCCTGTACCCAAGGTAATCCAATTGGGTTTGATGGAAAGCACACTTCGACAACTTGACGTATAATTGAGCGTTGAGAAGTTTCCGTAGAACCTGCCATACTAATTGCATATGATCTTTTTTGTTTGTTGAATAAATGAGAATATCATCCAAATATACAAGGACTCCTTTGTACAGCTGTTCATGCAGCACTTCGTTTATAAGCTGCGTAAACACAGCAGGGGCGCCCTGTAACCCAAACGGCATTACTCTATATTGGTAACTTCCTAAGGGACTATTGAATGCGGTCTTCCATTCGTCCCCCTCTTTAATGCGTACTCTGTAATAAGCCTCCCTCAAATCAAGTTTTTTTTTTTCAAATAAATTTTTTTATTATTTTTCAACATAAAATACACAAACATTTACTATTGCATATAATATATAATACCCC
>JANHFS010007146.1:0-11909 GCA_032467975.1 Trimeresurus albolabris
CGCCCAGCCAGGTCTCAGTAATACCTGCCAGGTCCGCACCCCCCTCTAAAATAAGGTCTTGTATGAGGGGGGCTTTATTTACCACGGACCTGGCATTACATAGCATCAGCCGATGGTCCCGGGCCGGAGGGTCTAAGTCTCCGTTATTTGACTTTGTCATATATAAAAATGGCTGCAGTGCTAAGGAATATCTAGAAAGCCACAGAACAACTAGTCATGCCATGTTATTTTATGTGAAGCTTTGCTTTAATGAGAAAATTCCCTAGAGGGGGAACTAATTGCATTTCTTGGCTTTTTTGGATTCTCATATTTTAAAGATAAGTATTTGAGTTTCTTTTTACATGCACGCTCACAAACACACAGTTCTACATTGCTAACATGTGCTTCAAAAAAAGGTAAATGTGTAGTCTGAATACATCAAAATAATTTACTAGAAATTATCATTAATACCTAGATTCAGAGGAAGACAATATGCTTAGATTCTGAATAGCTTATTTAATTTAGTTGGTTAATGTCCCCATAAATAATAGTTTATGATCTTTATGATAATGATCTTTACATCTTCAGGGCTTTTTACAGAATCAAAGAATCATAAGTTGGAAGAGACCATAGAATTGATCCAGTTGAAGCTTCCTACTCCCTGTTAGTGCTCTAGTGGTACCATATGTGGAGAATGCCATGCAGCCTCTCTATGAGAATCTATATTGAAGATTCACTGTGTCATGTGGAAGCTTGTTTTACTTGTTGGTAGTTCGTGCAGTCAGGAAATTCCTTCTGATCTCTCAATTTGTTACAGCTATTGCAGAAAGAAAAATATTTTGCATAGTAAAATACCTACATAAACTGAGATTAGGACTTTTGACATAATCAATCCAGTTACAGCCTTTCCTGGATCAGGAGTCTCTGCACTCAGTCATTCAAGCCATAGTCATCTCATGTTTGGACTACTACAATGCGCTCTATGTAGGGTTACCCTTGAAGAACATTTGGAAGCTACAGCAGGTGCAGAGTGTGATGGAGTGGGCAGTTTTGGGGGCCCCAAGAATAGCCCACTGTTTCGTGAACTGCTACTTGCGAGATCATTTTATCTCACTGGGATTTACCCAACCCACCTGTGCTAGTAGAGGAGGCATGCTGCAGGACCCCATCAGCCAGAGTATCCTGGAGGACAGTGTCCAGGAGAAGAGCTTTCTCTGCCATTGCTCCTGCCCTTTGGAACTTCTTTTCCCCCAGAGTGAGGTCAGCTCAAACCTTCCTGATCTTCTGCAAGAGCTTAGAGATCTCTGCCAGCTGGCTTGGGCCTCCAGTGGAGGGGTATCTTCACATTGGGGGTGATTTACAGACTAATAACAGTTCCCACTTCTTCCCTCTGCTCATCTTTTAATTAGGGTTGTGTATTTATCTTTTTTATTATTTAGTTCCTATTACATATAGGTTTTGTAAAAAAATTTCTTTTTAATATTGTAAACTGCCCAAAGTTACCTTGCAGTAAGATAGATGGTCAGTTAATTTAATAAATAAAAATAAATAAATTTACATAATTAAATAGAATGATGTGTTTGACTTGCCAGAATTTGTGCAAGGGACGATTTCCAACATTATACCAATAATGGCAGTACATTTATTTCTGTTATAATAGCATAGTGTATCTTAATAATTCTTAGAATTCTGCTAAAATGGTTGGATGTTTCTTTAACCAGATTAGATTGTTAAAACAGAACAAGCAAAGCAATTGTGTTTGTTTCATTATATTTGTTTGTAAACAGATAAAACTCAAGAATTGTACAAGGCAATTACATGGAAATAGTTGACATTTTCCCTCACAGAACCATTTTATGAATGTGCCATATGGTATACTTATAAATAAGATAAGAATTTATAATACTTTTTGTAATGATAATGCCAAACAAGGGAATCAGTTTTAAGATGTTCTTTTCTAATACAATTCTAGGGTTAGGGTTACGGTTAACTATATTTGTGTTATTAATTACAGTATAATCATATATCAATGAAAAAGTTAAATATTTTGCTTAAAGGATGGAAACATTCTAATAATAAAAAGGAAGAGTGAAAAATTAAATTGCATTTAAAGTCTTTTAGAAGACTTCCTCCCCCCCCCCTTGCTTTATTCTCATGGGAGTTTCTTCATAAGCACAGAATAGCAAACAAGTACTGGTACTTCTTTAAAAATCCAGATGAAATTGCTACCATGAATTCTCACTGTGTAAAAACATTAATTTAGAAAGGGAAGGTTTTCTTGGCATGGATAAATTCAATTAATTCCAGCTGACAAGCTGCAGGGTCCTCTGACATTCTTCTCCCTAATTCCTGCCCTTTTTCAATACGTGGAAAGTATGATTGTTACTGGTTTGCCTTTGGCTCTTGAGATCTCATTAAATGTTTAGGAAAATGTTTATATCTTTCACTTTGACACCTTTCTATTTTACCTCAACTTTTGTATCATTTCATAGAAAAGAGCATAAGAAGTATGAAGATAAAATATTGCATGATCAAAAATGATTGTGGCGTAAGGTCTAAAATTATTTTCACTTTTTCTGGTACATTTTAAATTGCCACCAGTGAAAATAATATTGTTCTTAATTCTTATGATTAAGAGTGCCCTTCTTAATGCAGGCATGGAGATAGCATTTGACAGTTTACAACAAGACTTCATTAGATCAGATCTGCTTTCTAGAGATATTTTACACAGAAAATTTGAAAGAGTTGAATTGGCATTCTAGTGTAATTAATTACCTTACTGACTTTTATACAGGATTAATAATGGTTAATATATAGCATGTTGTTAATTTATATACATTATATACAATTAGCAAAAATATTGGGTTATTCTCATGTTAAATAATGCTCTTTCACATTTCTTTTTTACATATTCAAAAATATACTTTGCTCTGAATTGTGATTTTATCTAGCGAAATAGGATTTTAACTTCTGTCTATACCACTGAGTTTATAATTATAAAATGTTCTATTATTTTAGGGAAATTGTTATAATCATGCTGAAAATAAAAATAGTATATGCAGAAAATATGATATATACTGAATGTCATGTTCAAGGGTGCCTTTCACTAGATTAAAGCTATAGCACTTACAGCCCCTTAAATATTGCTGGATTCCAAGTTTTAAATAATGTGTATTAACAATAACTACAAGAAAAAGAAAATAAAAGTATGGTCATTTGGATTTAGGAAATTAGGCTGAAGATTGATACTGCAGATATTTGCAGAGTTGTGCTGATGATGAATAATTAAACCTTCAGCAAGGAATAAGTCACAATGGTGAAAAACATACATAGCACAGAGTTGACAACAGGTAGTCTTTGGGTTATGACAATAATTGGAATTAGAATTTCTATCATTATGTGGTCATAAAGCCAGATGTCACGTGAATTGTTTAGCAACAATAATACTGGCAGTCCCTCTTGCCATCCTTAAGTGAATCCCATTGGTTGTTAGGTAAGGTCCCAATCTGAACCATTCCCATGCATTGTTTAACAACAGCAATGGAGGTATTCCCAGCTTGCCCCCCCCCTTAATCCCAACCCACTGGAGATTTATCTGGTTAGATAAGGGCCGACCTTCTGCTGTTTTGGCCACTCTGAATAACAGTACTACTTAGTGGCATTCACGAAAGCATCACTAGAAAGTAGCATGCAATTTGGTGATGCTCACAAGTGAGCATCACCAAAAGGGTGGGCACAGCCTTCTAGCAAGCTTTTGGAAGGCCTCGGAAGCATCACAAGAAGCATCTTGAGAAGGTAGTGAATTATTTGGAGAAGGGCATGCATGACGTCAGGAAGAAGGCCTGGCACGTCCAGCAGCTGTTTTGCATAGGGTGAGCCCAGGCATGCCTCATCTGCAGCAGGAAGAAGAAGATGGTAAAGGTCAGCTGGGGGTGGCAGGGCCTGTGGTAGGAGTGGTGGCAACTTTACACCATGATGCCAGGTGGCATCAACAGCAATCCAGGGTTGAGATGGCATTCTACAGTGGCAATGGGGCTGAAGTAGAGGCTCAGGGGTGGGTGGGTGGCTGAGATTTGAACAGCCCTCTCTCAACAGGAGGAGGGATACTACATCATCTATCTCCAGTCCACAACACAGTCCTTTTCAACAGTTCCAAGAAGGCTCCATACCTATTTGCACTGCTCAAGTGATATTGAGGACACATATAAACCTCCAGGTGGCCCTCAAGGACCCTCTGAAAGAACGCAAATGACCAGCTGTCTGCAAGGAGTATAAATCCTGCCATTCCCCACCATCCACTCAGAGCTGAAGAAGCTTTTTGGATGAGAAGTGAAACGTCTTCAAGAAAAGCAAGAAAGTCCAGTTGCCTCATAAAAAAGTATCTTTTGGTCACTGTGCAGGGCAATCAAAAGGGCAGAGATGGGGAAGGGATCGGCAGATAGAGGAAGTGGAAATACCTCTGCAGTCATAAGAGTGGGCATTACTGTGATTGTAGTAATGCTGCAATGACTGTAACTTTGGAGACCATTTGTTGGGTCCTTCCATAACTTCAGTCATGGAATGAATGGTTGTTAAAGTTGCTTTTAGTTGGGTGCTTTGTGTTCTTGAAGATGTTTTCTTGTTGCCTATTCTTGTAATGAAACATCTGAAAGAAAAAAAACATACAAACTAAGAGAAGACACAAAAATATCCAACAAGATTAAGTCAGGTACAGTTGACTTCAATAACTCTGAATGGTATTTATTAGAGCAGCATGCTAAATTGAATTCCCTGAGCCAGTCATAGTTTTCACATAGTTATCTTCATTGCAAATGCAGGAACTGTGAAGATGATTTGTTTATTTATTTTATTCATATTTACACAGCATGTCTAGCCCACAGAAATAGATTCTGGGCAGCATTCAATAATAAAATAAAAATAATATAAAAATGAGGAGGCTAGGTTTCCAATATTGGAAAAAGGATTTTTCCCCCAGCATATCTCATGGAGTAATGAAAATCTTTTGAGTTTTCTTATCTTTTTTGCTCAGTAGTAAAAATTGAATTCTTTAAATGGGCTACTATAATGAAAGTTCTGTGTTAGTTTCTCTCTAAATATGTAGTAACTGAAGCAGATCAAACTCAGCTGACTGCTGGCTCTTTTCATTAATTGGGACCAGCGACACATCCAAAACATTTCTGTGGTTTCTAGTTTACCAAAATACCAAAAATATTAATATTCACCAGGTTCTCTAAAATTTGGTTTAGCAGAGATTAGCGTTTATCAAAATTCCTATGAGTGTGTATGTAATCATGAAGGATGCTGACAGCAAAAGAAGGAAGAATGGAATTCATACCTACTGAAAAAATTTGTACCAGAGAAAAAAGAAATTCCTATTAACAGAGGTGGTTCTTAATTTGCAAGCTGTACTTTGAAAGGAGTCAGGAACCTTTTACGCTTACTTATATAACTGGAACTATAAGCTTATAAATAACTAAGCTTACAAATAACTCTATTTGATTTAATGGATTAGTGGAAAATAAGTATAATTTCACTCGCATATATTAATGTGTAAAAATGGGATTAGGATTTATACATATCGATAAATTAACATCATAAAGACTGGTTTTGTCCATTAACAAACATTGAATGCAATGGGGTTGAGTTCCATTAGTTGAAAGTTAGGGTACTATATGTCTGGATGTACAAGAATTTCAGCACAAAAGACTTGTTATTGTATTGCTCACGTTTGACCACTGGAGTGTGCTGTCTCTCTTCAAACTTCTTTTATTTAAGGCTCAGATTCTTTCTTCTCTTTTCCCATTAATGAGATAAAACATTTATGTAATGTGAGACCAGTTTGCATATAACAGTTTTTAAATCCGGGTACTAGTTTGAATAGCACTGTAATGACCTTATAGAATATTAATTGAGTATTTAATATTCAACATAAAATGATTTATGGAAGATATAAAAAAACTCCATGAAAATAATTTACAATAACATAATTATAGCTAATTCAGTTAAAATAGTAAACTTTTTTTTCTCATTATGGCATCATAATTAAGGTTCTTGGGTGCATAAACTATGAAAGCATTTCATGCCATGAAGATTTTGTTAATTATACTTTTATCTTGTCTTATGCTCCTAATTATATAATGTTTTAATTTATTTTGGTAAATTGATTGTTTCCATTACAGTACAATTCCATTAGAGTTATAATTTACCTTTCTTTTTGGGATATTTATAGAAGCAAAAGCTTATTTAATGGCAGATAAATTATTGTCCAGTAGATATTTAAATACTGATTGAGTCAATAATAGAATTGCTGAATCCCATAGTATCTACCTACAGATTTGTTATTTGATGTAATAGATTCATAAAGTAAAATTGTATATACTCATTCAATTCAGAATGAGTTTCTTGGAGATCACTTCTGAGTGGAAATAATTTATGTATCTCTTAGTAGTTGCCCATAAATAACAAAGATATAATAAAAGTATTTGGGTATTAAAACTGCCCATTCTTCCCTTTTTACAATGCGTAATCAAAGGATTAAATGTTATTGATGAATGCTGAGCTAGAAGATATAGCAAATTGCTTGGATGAAGAACTTTGCTCAAATAAATATTATTCATTATTCTTTGCTCTTTTTAAGGAAAGAATGTTATAGGTCTCTTTTTTAATATTCCTGAAAAAAAATATTCCTGTTTTAGATGCCTAACATTCACACAATATTTCTACAGTTTTTCTTGGTTTTAATTATTTTCTTTGTGGAGAGGGGGGAGCAGAAGTTAGCAAAAATTTACCATCTTTCTGCTGCCTCTTGGGGTTGACCTCCTTTAAGTTGTAGAAATTAGTCTACAGTATGTCCAATCCAAGGTTTTGTCATTAACTTTTGGCTCATTGTTTATCAAAAACAGAGATTGTCAGCCTTACAGAAAGGAAATACAACCAGATAAAGTAATTCTGTTTATTGTACTGTAAAACTAATAGAATCTTAGAAGTCTGAAAGTAACATTTCCCTTCTGCTGTCATCTTTACAGCCTAAAAACTTAGGGAGGATCCCTTCAGAACCTCTTGCTCCATTATGCACCTGCAGGCAGGCTGCGCTGTTGCTTACCTGACCATTCCCTAAGCAGCATCTTTTCAATCTGTCTCCCAAAATCTTTACCAGATGCCATTACAAACCTGTACCGAAGAAATCAGCCTTTTCAATTTCTGCTAGCCCCTTCTCAATTAACACATTAATCTTCTAATTACTTCTTGTGATTATTTTTCTTTGTTTTGAGATCATCTACTCTTTTTCCAAATACCTTTACATACCCATTGTTGTGCTCTATTTTTGTGTTTATTGAATATCTTCTGTATTTAGTAGGAATGTGATAAAGTCACAAAATGTTGAAGTCTTTATTGAAATGATAAGAATAACTATCGGATTAAATTCACACCAAAATTAGACTTATTATATATATTTGATAAAGTAAAAAAACTTGCAGAGCAAAAAACATACTACTTCATTTGCTTTTAGTATCAAAGTCATCATTGCCAAATAGTTGAAATATGTGGAGATTCTTTCAGTTGAAAAATAGTTTGCAAACTGAATATCCTTCAAGGTGCTTTTATTCCTATGGAATTTTTGTAATGGAAAAGAAGCTATTCTAACAATTAAATTTGAAGAAATAGAATCATTCAAAAATCAAGCATGGTTAGTATCCCTATGTCTAGTTAGTGTATACAGTGAATATATCATAAGAGAAGCGTTATTGGAAAATATGGCAGCTGGTGTTAATAATTGGAGACTGAAACTCAGTTCAAGATATGCAAATGCCAATACTTAGTTACCTGTAACAAAAGAAGACTGAGAAGAGCTCATTAAGAAAGGAAAACAAATAAAAGTGAAACCTGGGTTAATGTTAAATATTAAGAGACAAAGATAATATCATCTTTCATGCTTAGTGAAATTATATTTGATGGCAAATAAGTGAAAGTCGTAGCGAATTTTGTTTTGTTAACCTGAAGAATAGATAAAAATGGACAGTGTGCTAGAGAAATAAAGAGGAGATTAATCTTGAGGAAAGCAAGGGCAAATTTAAACTAGATCATAAAGAAAAGGGTCATTTTTGATTTCTCAAACATATGCACACACACATATATATATATTGGAATAGTTAAAGTAATATTTTTCTAGAAGTAATGTATGGCTGTGAATGCTGGATATTGGTAAGAGTGAAGGGAAGATGATAGATTTCTTTAAAGTATGGATTTGGAAGTAAGTAAGAGTACTATGCAGTGCAAGAAGCAAATGTTGTACCAGATAAAGTTGATTATTCCCTTAAACACTTATCAGCAAATAAAAAGGCATTTTGATGTGAGAACAAGATGTACTAGAAAAAGTACTATATTTGGCAAGGTTGAGGGAAGGTAGAATAAGAGGAAGAAGTTGTATAAGTGGATGGCAGAATCGGAGATGGATGATCATGGAAGAGCCACAAGACATGCTTCAGTTCGTCAGTATTCTTACTAAAATATCATGCTTGGAACCAGACAAAGTATTTTAAAATATCTGACCAACATAGACTATAAAAGAAGAACAATATCCCAGGAGATTGGATAAGCTCTTTTGCTTTTTGAGGTTTGTTATTTTAATCTTGTGCAGGTTTTATGTTGCAGTTGTTACGTTGCAGTTAGTTTAATCTTTATGTGCTGCCCAGAATCACTAGTGTGAGATGGATGGCCATATAACTCAAGATAGGTAGGTAGGTAGGTAGGTAGATTGATTTTAAGATGGGTGATGAAAGCTCATGTGTGTTCTTGCAGAAAAAGAAGCGAAATATGGCCTTTTGAATCATGCTTATTATTCAAACCAAACCAAATCAAACTAACTCTGATACATGCATATTCCAAAACTAGTGCCATACTTTCTTGAGAATATTTTTCAGTTCCTTTAATAATACTAATATTAAATTCTACTCTGTGTATAATAGTAAGAAATAACTGCTTGATGCTATAAAATGTTTCCTAAATTACTGTCTCATCTAAAACTGACCTTCAGAAATCATCTGTAGCTTTAATCAGAATCCTATTACATGTTTCCCTGCTAATCAGATTAGACCATGGGTCGGCAACCCGCAGCTCCAGAGCTGCATGTGGCTCTTTGAGCCTTCTCCTGCAGCTCCCAGCCTTCTCTGCCATTTACAGAGACAGAGAGAGGCACTTGCGCTTCCCTTCTCTCTCTCTCTCTCTCTCTCTCTCTCTCTCTCTGTGTGTGTGTGTGTGTGTGTAAAAAAGAGAGTAGCCTCACCCTGTTCTGATGAGCTGACAAGCTTATTGGGCGGGGCTCCTCCGTTTACTGCATCTCTGCAGGAAGCAGGAAGGGCAGGAGAGAGCCAGCCTATTGGGGAACAGCTTGAAACCAGCTTGCCAGGTGAGCAGAAAATTGGAGAGAGGAAGAGGGGGGGAAGAGAGAGAGAGGGAGAGAGAGAAGAAGGGAGAGGAAAGAGAGAGGGAGAGGAAAGAGAAAAAGGAAAGAGAAAGAGGGAGAGAAAGGAAAGAGGAAAAGACAGAGAGAGGAAAGACACACAGACACACACACATACTGAATGGGGGTAGAGGACTGGCAGACCAAGGGCAGAAAGGGAGGGAGGGAGAGAGAGACTCTTTTGACATCTAAAATGAAGATAACACTGCATATATCCTTTTTTACCTTTATGATACACACACACACACCTATAATAAAGGTAAAAAGGATATATGAAGTGTTATCTTCATTTTAGATATCAAAAGGGTTTTGCGGCTCCCAGTGTTTTGTTTTCAGTGGGAAACGGGTCCAAGTGGCTCTTTGAGTGTTTTGGGTTGCCTACCACTGGGCTAGACTATTGTAATTATTGAATGCCCAATTGATATTGCAGGGGTGTCCAATGTTGGCCATTTTAAGACCTGTGGACTTCAGCTCTCACAATTCCCTAGCCAGCCATGTTGGCTGGCTGATATAAAGTATGGTTTCAACAGGAAGCTTTCATGTAGTAAATTTCCCACACACCTTCTCTATATAAAGCTGCAAACCTGGGATCAAATTCTACTAATGGTCTAACACGGAAATAAATTCCCATTTATTTCCTTCTGTAAAGCCCCATTGTAAACCTCACCTCTGCCAGCACTTTATCCAGCTGGGCTGCCATCTGTCCAATCTCGAAGAGAATTGGAGGAGTCACAGGGAGGGTGGCCACAGTTTTGCCTGACAAGTAGCTCAACAACCTTACCGCAAACGTCTGGGTGGAGGATCCAGGATCTAAGCGGTAAAAAGAGACCTTAAATCGCCAAGTCGCTTCGCAGCTATTGCCCAGCTGAGACGCATCTCTATCAGAAAAGTCCAGTTTGGAACAAACTTCTTGGTAAATATTTACCATTAAAAAGTACACGTGGAATATTACACAATCCTATTCAGGTCCTCCTCAAATTATGAGCATAATGGAACTTCTCCCTTACGGTTGTAAGTCATAATGCTTGTAAAACAAATCGGTCACATGACTTGCTGGATTGTATGTTCTTTTTGCAAGGGTCACTAAGAAAACCAATAGTTAGTTATGAGCACAGTTTTGCCCAAAACCGGAAGTGCCAACTTCTATTAATGAAGGAAAGCAACTTCCATAGAGAACTTTGTTAGGATAACATACTGTAGTTGTGCACCCTTGATGCACACATCAGTCCACAGAACTAATTGCCTTGTTTTTATGAAAAAATAAATACAGCAAGATAAGAGGAAGCAAAGGCCATGTTCGTTCAGTCGTACCCATGCCAGCCATGAGGTCCCCTTGTAAGAAGCAAATAGCAGAAGTATCAAAGGTGCTTTTCAAAAGATTACCGGACCTTCTTAGTTTGTTCCTCAAAAAATGTTTCACTTCTCATCCAAGAAGCTTCTTCAATTCCTCAAGGAAAAAAAAAACTAAGAAAATCCAGCTGCCTTTTGGAAAGAACCGGGACCTGGAGGAGTAAGAATCTCCAAGGAAAAAAAGGCAGAATTTGAATGCCAGCGATCTGTTCAGCTTCCTCACCTACTGTTTCCAGAAACATCACCTTGCCATCCTGGGTGAGATGGGGCATGGCCACGGGAAAACCTTCGCTGTTCAGAAACATCATTATCTGGGTCTGCACCTCGATGAGATCCGAATTCTTACTATCTTCAGCATTTATAATTTTGAGGACAAAGTCCCGAGCGCTTTCTCCTTTCTCTGGGAACGAAGCAGCACCCAGGTGGAAGTTCTGATCATCATAGCTGGGCAGCGATTTGAGCTGGGAGACTTCCAGGCCAAATATTCTTCGGACCAGCTCAGCGGCTTGTTTTTCGGTGAATGTTGGCTTAATCAGGGGTCGAAGCTGCTGCTGGTCTCCAGAAGACATGGTGCATCTAAAGAGGGGCAAAAGAACACCTGGGTTTATCATACTTGTCAGTAGCTGCAATTGCAAAATTGCAAAGCCGAAGTCCAAAGTTGGTGGCTGGGGAATTCTGGGAAGGTGCTAAGGTTGAGAAATACGCTGATTTGAATCAGGGTTATTTGCTATTTGCTATTCCAAATACACCAGATATGCAAACACCCTCCTTGACTAGTCCTTTGTTTACCTTCTATAGAGGAAAGGGTATTTAAAGTTTCAAATTTGGCAGAAATGGCCAAAATTTCTGCTTATGTGAAGGATTATTCACAAGAAAGATATATATTGGTTTGGAGAAGATGGATTGAGTTCATTGAGTGTAAATATGGAACTAAAAAATATCATTTGGTTTTTGAATGAACTTTATAGTATTAATAATTAAAATTATGTTAATAATATGGTATTTAAGAATTGTATATTTGCTTTAAGAGAGTTAAGGGAAGCTACAGATTTGTTAGACTAATAGTTGATTAATGTTATTTAGATTATGATTATTTTATTGTTAATCCTGTGACAGGCTC